>JAVTVY010028389.1:0-106778 GCA_036873755.1 Hanleya hanleyi
AGGTCAAGAGGGTCATCAATAAAATTAATCTATTCCAAATGTACAGTGTTCTGGAATAGCTTTTCAGCTTGAATACACGGTTTTAAAAAGTCATCTATTATTGCCCTATCATGGTTGATCTGGTGACTTTCTCGTGACCTTGAACTACAGCAGACCCCATGGGGCTTGGAGTTGACCTGGGTGGTCATTGTGCACACCCCAGGTCCTAGGCCTCAGCTCCTCAGACAGCTTGTCATAAGAGGCGACTGTCTGGGGCACCCGTTGGGTTAAAAGGAATAGGACCCAAATGCATGATATGACCGAACTATAGTTGAAAGCAACGGTAAATCATATTCACTCACTCACTTGAACCACAGCAGTGCTGTTGAGATATTGTCTAGAATTTCATTCATGCCACTTGGTCCTATACAAATTATGTTTTCTTGTCATTACTATGGGTAGTATGTGAAGAGTAACCTGGTGCCGTCTTACATACTCACTGATTTTTGACACCAGGCTACATCGTATTAGACTACTAGTAAATGTTTATTTCTTGTTTTTCAGTTACTCCAGCCCACAGATGGCCATCCCATCTCCATTCCAGCACAATGGAATTATAGTCACACCCAGTATTGTTAATGGAAGACCGTTCCCTGAGGAAACACCTGTAGACAAACGGGGAGGTCAGTGAAGAAGTCTGATTGCCGAGAATTATTCACCTGCTGTGGCAGCAACTAAAGGTGGCACGCAGCATGTGGTTGTATCCAGTATTTGACTCATAGAATTGGAGATATTGCAATTCTGGTTAACTTGAAGGAATCTAGAAATGATTAACCTTTTGTTATCAGGTTAGGTGTTGAATTAAATAGGCACCATAATCTCCATATCTGAGTAAAGCATTTTTGTTGAGAAAATTGCATTAAAAGAAAAAAGAAAAAAAAAAAGAAAAACGCACCAAAAGAACAATATCTATCTAAAATATGGCATCTCTGTAATGCCATCAGTTTGATTGATTGATTGAAATTGCAGTTTAAGGGCCGCTTCCCCTACGGATTTCGCAGCCCATCAACTCAATGTTTTATTTTAATTACACGTTACATTTCTTAGTTTGTTAAAGATGTTTACAAGTGCTGTATTATCAAATAAACAAATAAATAAGTAAATAAATATATAAATAAATAAATAAGTAAATAATAATAAATGGGCGGATGGAGATATAAATAGTTTAGAATAGAAGAATTGTCTATGTACAGGTTCATCGCTTGGTTTTTGATTAGGTTATATTGGTAAGTATGTGTTCATTGTATATTGTAGTCGCGTGGGTGATTCCTTTGTCTTTGTACCCCTCTGTACACACAACGCCGTCCAGAAAAAACTGGGAGAACCATAGGCGGGTTCTTCCAGAAATCTGTGCCTGTAACAATTGCTTGGAGTGGGTATTGGGGTACAGGATGGCAGGTCTACATCCTATATAGGTGAAAGTCAAAGGATCATATTTGCATTAGACAGTCGTTACATCGGTGGCATCTCAGGTGTGGCACATCTGATCTGTGTTGTCTTCAGTGAGTATGGTTTCAATTGTCCGTGGTTGTGGTAGGCATTGTTCGATTTGGTTTGAATGTAGAAGCTGTTCTTGTTTCCGTTGATTGTCCGTGGTCAAGGTGTGGGTTTTTGGTGATTCCACTGAAATGGCTAGGTCAGGGTGGTTTCTGGGGTGTTGTCACTCACGGTGCTGTTTTATAATATTTGTCGTCATCGGTGTTCTGTTTCATGGCTGGTCTTACTCGTCTGTGGTCTTCAGTGTGCTGTGCCTGTATTACAAATAATAGAAGAGTTTGTAGTTTCTTGTTTTCCGGTGTTATTTTGTGCCACCGACAGTCACTATCGTGATCTAAGTCACACATGATCAATAGCAATAGTTAATTAGGTACTAAATATTATAAATAAAAATATTATTATAATTAAAGCCGATTGTGAATGTTTGATATAACCTCCAGTCTTCTGCCCCTGCTAGAAAACCGGACGGTTAACATTCGTTGATCGGTGCTCATTATTAGGAGCTTTTAATTTGATCAGTGAATTTGTCTATGTTATTGCTATGACATTTTGATTGGTTAGTGTCCAAATTTGATCAGTCATTTCTGATCACTGACCCTTATTTCCGCCCCTGTAATATAGTTTTGACTCGAAGCGTGCTACATTTATTTAAATTTGGTCTTTGGTTTCTTGGTGTAACCATATAGTATTAAATGGTAGAGTAATAGTCAGTCGATTTGATGTAAGCTAGTAAGGTGGAGTATACCTTGTTTATAAAGGTGGTTTAGGATTTAATATAGAAGCCAACGCCATCAGAGCAACTGTCTTGATTTTTATTAAAAATTCTCATAGAGGTTGACCAAAAGATATAGTTCAATTTTGGCCCCCAGACCAGATATGTTCTAATCACCCAGGCCAGATATGTTCCAGAGAAAAAAGATCATTCTTCCAAGGTTCAAACATTGCAGCTATCCTGACCTTGCAATGTAAAATGGCTAGTTTGCATACCTAATTGATCCAGGTTTTGTTTTCCATTATACCTGGAAGAACATATTTGGGGTAGTTCTGTGTTACTTTAGGTCCATAGTCAGAATTCCTGAAGGGAGGGATCCGTTTCACCTTAGGTCACAGTAAACTGACTGATTTTGAGAAGAAGCCACAAGTGGGCTTCAATTCTGCCTGAAACAAGCACAAATTCTGCCTGAAACAAGCACATAAACTGTGGACAATACTATTTACTTAAGACAGGGGCAACTTTATTTGAAGGACTGGGTGGCTTGACCTAATCCCCCGTCCCTCCTGAACTGGTCACAGATGAAGAACAATGACATTTTGTGGTATTATATATTACAGGTGTGGCTGGTTTTGAGGCTCTGGATAGTCCCTATCAACCCCCAGGGGGCGCTAGTAGTTCACAGAGAACTGTGTGTAATAATGACGAACCCAAACTGAAACTTCAGGTGAGCGGAGGGGAATAAGAAATCTGAATGTGGAACCATTTCCAGATCTCTTCTCTCATAATATTCTAATGTTAAGAATGTTAGGAAGGTTGTTTTCATTAAGCTATCAGAATTTTAGCTGCCTCATGCATACGCAAATTGCTTGTTTGATCATGTAATATCTGTAGTTTGTTTTAGCCATGAGGTTAATTGATAAAACATTAATTATTGATTGTCTGGGTTGTAGGATTACTTTGAAGAAAGCATGTGCAGTGGTTCAAGTTCTGGTAAAGATACCGAAGTGTTTGATGAAGCAGCAGGACAAAGACGTCGTAATGGTCCACCATCCCACTCTGAACTGCTGTCTGCTCGTCTACAAAACCTCCGATGTGCAGCTCAGTCCTCCAGTATAGACGGCAAGACACCACCCGAGCCGGAACTACTCTCCTCCAGACTGATGAGTCTTCGAAAAGCAAATCAGCTTTCTGATAATGAAGGGGCAACTCCACCAGAACCTGAACTACTTTCAAGCCGTCTAAATACACTGCTCAGTACATCTAATCCCACCAGTGTTGATACAGTGACACCGCCAGAGCCGGAACTACTTATTTCCAGACTGACCAAGCTGCGGGCCGCTGCAAGCAAATCCTCTATCTCAGACGACCAACTAAATGACACCATAAACTCAAGTATTTCTGTGGCAGGTCTGCCTAAACCTTTAAGTGAACGGCCGTATTATTTGTCTGATGTACCCGAACCACCACGATTTCTTGGGAAATATACTTTTGGTCACACCAACTCATCACACAACTCACAAGAGAACATTCCTCCATCCTATGATGACTATTAAAATGTTACCCAAATAAATTTCATACGAAACGATTTGTATTTTGGTCGAAATACAGATGTTAACAGAGATGCTTATGGACACAATTTAAGCTGTATGCATGAAATTATGTAATCTTGACATTCTGTAATTATCCACATATTCTAAGACTGTCATTCTGAGTGCTACTGATGGAATGTTCATGTGAATGTAATGTATACCTGATACAAATATGAAATACAACTTTTAGTATCCAAGATAAATTTTCTTACTTTCTGTTGCTCTGAACAATCCATCTTGGTGATGTTATTTTGAGTGCATCCAGCCACCATGGCAGATTTCTGGTATGATAACTGTAAGAATATGTTGACACTATGTACATGTTCAAAACTTGGCAGAAGTCATGGTCTGTTGTGCCTAAGTGTTTGTTTTGTACCAAAGCCATTTTGGGCATGCGCAATGCACAGAGACATATGGTGGCGGGAAATCAACATTTCTTATCTTTCCTAGTTTGATGTTTTGTCATGTCACATCAGACAACCTGGCCCGAAGTGAGTGCTGTATATTGTTCAGTGTTTGGCAGCTGTTCTGATGTGACATCACAAGCAAGGAAGATAAGCACTTGGGTACCGACTCTTTAGAAGCTACATCTTCTAGTAAATTCTTGAATACCAATAAAATAGACAGGCTGAAAATTACATCATAATGGAATCCATAGAAAGTATAAACAGGAAAATATGTAAACTGTTGCAAGTAAGTGAATTCATGGCCAAATTTGCTGCAATCCTACCTGATGCTATGAAGAATGGACTTAATGAGAAGATTTATTTTTACAGGTTAGAGTGAACACATACCTTTCAATACAAGTGTTTTTAATGAATATTTTGGTAGTGTTTTGGATATTTTTGATTAAAAAGTATCTGCATACAATCTAATTAAAATTTAATCCTATCTGCTCCCCCATTTGGATATGTCACTTGTAGGATCTAACCAGCTTGAAGTAATGCAAGTGTCAACCAATCCCGAGAACTCTTTATAGTGCTTTAAAGGGAACATAATGATAGATGCTTTTTGGTTGGTTCAGCCGAATCAGACGCAATGCTGTCGGGGTATCTGCTGATGTTGACTCACTCCTGCCAGGTTGGCACCATAATGCTGGGTAGAATTATGGACTGGTCTTCGGCATAAACCTTGGATTAAAGTGGAGAAGATGACCCTATCCCCCCTCCCGACTGCAAGTAAAGTAGTTAAAATGCGGCCGTGCTGTCATAAGACTATTAATTATATATGCCATGGGCACTCGGAACACCAAATTCATTGAAATCAGTAAGATCTTACATAGCGACATATAAGATTGGGGAGCATTTATTGGATATTAATTTAGTGACCTGCATAATGCCAGTTCAATCTTGGAATACTTGGTATTCAATAAGATGTAAAAGTATTACCGAAATTTAAATAAAATGTAAAAAGTGATTTTGGGTGAATTTTTGTCCAAACTACAATAGTAATTTTCATTTTTTTTGTTTTTTGTCTCGAATCCTTTCACCAACTGACTAAACTGTGCATATATGAATTTCATCCAGAGCTAATTTGTTTGGATTAGTTATTCACGAAAATGTGGGTGTTTTTTTTGTTTTTTTTTCCTTAAGTATGAGGTTTTAATTAACAAAATTTCTAAAATGAAGATTGGGAAATGAAGTTTTATGATTTGCTGTATGTTTGCGTATTGTAGACTAATTAATTATATCATTTTTTATCGAGCCCGTAGCTTTAGCTGCGGAAAGCTCGATATAGGTGCCACAATGATGTCCGTCTGTCTATCTGTCTGTCTATCTGCAGGACCAAGTAAATGTTAAAGTTTTGGACTTAGAAATTTTTTTCTCAGGACCAAGTAAATGTTAAAGTTTGATCCTAAGACCTGCCCGACTGCTGAACCCTCATATTTCAGATGCTTACATCGGGCTACACATATTGAACCCATCCACTACCCTCGGGGAGCATGTCCCCACCCCTGGGACCCCAGGACCAAGTAAATGTTAAAGTTTTGGACTTAAAAAATTCCTGACACAGCTTCTCGGCCTCACCTATGTCTCCTAAACTGAGGCCAGCCCGACCCCCTGAACTCTCATCTATTCCAAATGCTTACATTGGGCTACACTTATTGAACCCATCCACTACCCTCGGGGAGTAGGTCCCCATCCCTGGGGCACCGAGCCCCACCCCATATCTCCTAAAGTAAGCTTTGCCCGACCCCATATCCTCATATAGTTTGGGAGCTCAGATCATCCTGTACACTTATTCAACCCATCCACTAACCCCAGGAGCATGTCCCCACCCCTGGGGCACTGAGCCCCACTCTAAGCATTGCCCGACCCCATACCATCATATTTTCCCACAGCTTACATGATCCTACACTTATTCAACCCATGCGCTACCCATGGAAGCATGTCCCCACCCTCGGGGCACTGTGCCCCACCATCCATCACCTAAACTAAGCTTCGCTCTATGCCATATCCTCATATTTTCCTGACGCTTACATATGCTACACATATTCAATGCATTGCCCAACTCCATACCCTCGTATTTCAATTTCTAATTTTATATCTCTTGTATGTGATACTGACCTGTTATTAGGCATGAGATGCAGTGTACATTGTATATGCATACATACCAAATCACCTACAGTATATTCCTTTATAGTATTTTACTAATAGTTTGGTGACATTATTTTATTTCAGAAGTACAGTATCAAAATAACCGGCGGGGGAATCCTGCAGTACTGAACCCCTGTTAGTTTTTAATTTCGTGTCGCCTTAAATGAAGGACGCCATTTCCTTAAATTTTGCTATCAAATTCTGGGTGACCCTAAAGCTTTTGCACAACCATATCTGTGTCCACACATTTAACTCACTATATTAATTAAAACTGAGTTTGAATGAGTTTGTGATGTCTCAGTCTTTACCAGTGCACATTATTATGGAGCATTACAGTATGATTGAACACAGTTGTCATTGTTCATTCTTTTATTTGCATACATATGCGAGGATTTACCACAGTGCTGGTGTCCTATTGCATGCTGGAAATGATAGATTTACTCCAACTATTGCATTGTTTTTAGCTTATTAGTTTGTTCACATATCATCACACAAAGTTACACCAAGAACGTGCTCCAAATTGCACACCTATTCTTCCTAACTATACATGTACATATATTTATCAGATCTATGCAATGGGATGTGTAAGCTTACTTTCGAAAAAAAATGTAATCTTTATTGGAAGTTATATAATATAGGTCCCCCTTCAATCCAACCTCAACATCACTAATATAGAAATCATATTTCTTAATAAATGTATTGTTATTTTAAATGATGTGCATTGCCAATGATGTGCAACCTCAAATTATGTGCCACCCTGAAGGGCTCGATCTTTTTGCGAAGCTGCATGTTTAATAAAAGGATGAAAGGTTTTCAGCCTGAGGGAAGCAGCAAAACTTGCACCAGTAAGGCCCCATAAAAAAAATGCCTTGTTTCCCATCACCGCCTGCCCCAATTTTTCCGCCCGCCCTGATTTATTTTTTATTTATTTATTTTTTCTCACCTGCCTTGTTGGTGTTTCTTTTGGTATGAAAATGAGCCTGAACTGACTGGTTTGCATCAGCGACTGTTGTGGTGCGCTACGAATGCGTGTTGTGTTATTTTACACCCGACAGTCTTACCTTGTGTGATTACCGGGGCCTTGCCAGCGCTGGAATTGATTCTGTGTGCCATTGAATGTCATGGTTATTAGATACTGTCATTGATCGAGACTTCTTACTTGACTGTTTCGTGTGTGGAGATACCGAAGATGTTTATCTAGTCGTCCTTTCCAAGACTGTGATAATAATTCTGTTACTTTTTGATCTGTAATTTGACCTCGTTGAAGGTCTTTCAATGACAAATATCTTTGCTGTAATTAAGGCGACATGTCCATGATATTGTCGCGCTGTTTGCAATTTTATGGTTGTAATCTCATTTTCATTCTATTTGTGTATAAATTTCTAGTCGTATATAAATGTATAATAGTAATACAGGAACACAACATCTGCAGCATTATCACGGTATAAATGTATAGTTGATATTTATTTTCCGTTGAAGAACTTACGTTGTTCTATTCCTCAGTGATATAGTTTCAAGCCTAGTGGACTAGTGGTATGACTGCCCAAGGTAATATTCATGAACGTCAAATTATGATCGTCATGTTCTCCATTTCGCGAGAATAGCTCAGCTTATTGTTTTCTGCTGAATTGAAACACCCACAGTTTTGTCTTTCAAATCACAATGATTCAGATTTTATCAATACCATCTTTCGAGTTCCGTCTACCTGCATAGGAATGGAGTGTTTGCGACTATGAAATCAGAATGAGATGACCTCACATGTAGCAGTATGCAGATGAGAATGGAAATACAAACGCCATGGGATTTCTGCTGATTTATCCAATATATTTATTCAATCTCTAGCAAGACCGTGAACGAAACTAAAATCATTAAAATGAATTGTATATACATGTATACCATTTTAGGACCAAATTAGACTATCACTATCTTAATATCAGTGGATTCTCGAATGAACTGAACCATTCCTATGCCCTTCCGAAAATAAAAAAGGACCGCCCGTCCGACCTTTTGAAAAGTCAGTGATGGGGAAACAAGGCATTTTTTTTATGGGGCCTAAGGTGTTTTTTATCGAGCCCATAGCTTTAGCTGCGGAAAGCTCGATATAGGTGCCACAATGATGTCCGTCTATCTGTCTGTCTATCTGTCTGTCTGTCTATCCGCAGGACCAAGTCAATGTTAAAGTTTGATTCTAACGCCTGCCCAACCCTCATATTTCAGATGCTTACATCAGGCTACACATGTTGAACCCATCCACTACCCTCGGGAGCCTGTCCCCACCCCTGGGACCCCAGGACCAAGTAAATGTTAAAGTTTGGACTTAGAAGATTTTCTTGTCCACAGCTTCTCAGTCTCACCTATGTCTCCTAAACTAAGGCCAGCCCGACCCCGAACTTTCATATATTTCAAATGCTTACATCTGGCCACACTTGTTGAACCCATCCACTACCCTCGGGGAGCATGTCCCCATCCCTGGGGCACTGAGCCCCACCCTGTATCTCTTAAACTAAGCTTCGCCCGACCCCATACCCTCATATAGTCTGGGAGCTTAGATCAGGCTACACTTATTTAACCTATCCACTACCCTCGGGGAGCATGTCCCCACCCCTGGGGCACCGAGCCCCACCCTCTATCTCTTAGATAAAGCTTCGCCCGTCCCCATTCCCTCATATAGTCTGGGAGCTTAGATCATGCTACACTTACTCAACCTATCCACTACCCTCGGGGAGCATGTCCCCACCCCTGGGGCACTGAGCCCCACCCTATATCTCTTAAAGTAAGCTTCGCCGGATCCCATACCATCATGTATTCAAGGAGCTTACATCATCATACACTTATTCAACCCATCCGCCATCTACACTTATTCAACCCATCCACTACCCCCGGGGGCACTGAGCCACACCCTCTATCTCTCATATACCCTCATATATTATGGGAGGTTACATCATTCTACACTTACTCAATGTATTGCCCGACCCCATACCCTCATATTTCAATTTCAAATTTTATATCTCTTGTATGTGAAACTAACCTACTATTAGGTATGAGATGAAGTGTACATTGTATATATACACACACACACACAACAAATCATCTACAATATATTCCTTTATAGTAATTGCTGATAGTTTGATGACATTATTTTTGTTTCAGAAGTACAATATTAAATAACCTCTATCAGTTTTAATTTCGTGTCGCCTTAAATGAAGGACAAAATTTCCTACAATTTTGCTACCAAACCCGTCTATTCCACATCCTATGATTTACCTTAAAGCTTTTACACGAACCATATTTGTGTCCACACATTTAGCTTACTATAATATTAATTAAAACTGAGTTTGTGGTGTCCCAGTTTTACCAGTGCACATTATTATGTAGCTTACACATGTATGATTGAAAACATTTGTCATTACATTGTTTTATTTGCATACAAATGTGACGGTTTACCCACAAGGCTGGTGTCCCATTCCATACTGTAAATGATACCTCTACTCCAACTATTACATTGTTAATATCTCTGTCAGAAAAGGGATTATATAATTCACATATCATGACACAAAGTTACGCCAAGAACGTGGTCCAAATTGCAGGGTCAATTGTTTCTAACTATACATGTACATATAGTCCGGGAGCAGATCGAAAAACCTGGAAATACAGTCCACCTAATGTTTTTCGACGGTTTCTATATCTTTTCGATGCGCTGATCACGAAACCGGATGATGCCACCTTGGCATCCTTGGGGAAATCGAAATATCCAAGATGGCCGCCATGAGGCATTTCTTGGTTATTATGTCATGCTGAATTGTCGCATGGATGATCTCGATCACTGATTGTGATATATTTGACTATAAATTTGGGATAAATTCAATCAGTACATACGTCACACAACAATTTGGCGAAAACAAACAAGAATAACAGGAAAAATTATTCAAGATGGCTGGCGTTGACCCTTTAACCCTACCTGGCCTGGGGGGGGGGGCACTTTCCGGCCCCCTGTTGGTTTTTTGCTCCTATCTATGGAACGACGAAAAATTGAGAGCTGAAACTTCTTGACTTTATAGATTATCATATTGGGGCCATCTTTAGTCTATTTGCATGACCCCCGAGCAGGGGATCATGGGTAAATTCAAAATGGCGGCCATGTGGGGTACCAGAAAAGTGATGTTTTCGTCATTTCTTCAAACATTTTTCCTTTTTTTGTATGGAAAAGTGGGTAAAATCTATTTTATTTCATATCAGATTATTATTTACTAATTTATCATGCAGTTTTTGCGAAGAAAAAGCAAAAATAAAAAATTCCAAAATTCTGACCAAAAAATGGTCCAAAAATGCTCTTTTTGAAAATGACGTCACAGTGACGTCATCAAGGCGATCATCTTGGATTTTTTACATTTTCTTGTAGAGCTTGACCCAATGATATAGTGTGGTAAATTTTAGCTCCCTAGCCTTAGCGATAACGAAAACATATAGGCCGGGAGCACTTCCGCCCCCCCCCCCCCTCCAGGCTGCGGTACACCCCAAATCGCCCAGGCCAGATAGGGTTAAAATATGCCCGTCTCTCTGAAATATAAAGCGTTGAATGTATTGGTTATCTCAATCACCCATGGCTTCAAAATGCTGACATATGACATATTTCCCAATGTCCGTAGAGCATAGAGTATACCAGGGTGCGGGTGCATCACAGGTGCGCATGCGTACGATGGCGTCACTTTCGAGCAGCTCCGAGCTCCAAGAGCTCCGAGCTCAGACTCCAAGAGCTCCGAGAGCACCGGAGCTCCGAGATTGGGGCGTGCCCGTCTTAACGCAAGAGCTCCGAGCTCCAACAGCTCCGAAAGCTTCAAACTCTCAACCCATTCATGCGTACATCCAAATGCGCCCTAACATCAGGAAAATAGCCATGGCCATCTATGAACGGTATAGCCTGATGCCGCTTGAAATGAAAGGCGATCCCACGCACAGGTCCATCATGAAGACCAAGCTCTTGGGTGACCTTAACGCTCTATCATAAAACGTCACTTGAAAGACGATGGGGTTACTACCCACCAAGGCCATGGAAAATAAGCAGAATGCGCAAACAACTGTTTCAAAACATGCTGCCTCAATGGTATCCTGGCCTGCTCGAAGACGCTTAGGCCAAGAGCGACCCTGACCGAAGATTGAACTGTCTCAAACGACGGCTTCTGATTGGACAAGAGCTTACGAAAATTGTAAACATACCCAACGCGGCTCCCCAGACGTGGATATGATGTGCTGGTGGGGATAATAACATGATTGACCTGTCATCCTTGTTGTTGTTGTTGTTCTCTCATCTGTCTACATCATGGCGTCAATGCGTTATGCTAGAGCATTAAGTTCACCCAAGAGCCCTTTTCCCACAATTCCCGACCTGCGCATGTGTGACATCGTCTATAAAGCACGTCCCTCTGGACCCCACACCCCCATTCCTACTGTTGCAGAGCCATGACGGAGACCCATTCCTATGCGACTGGCATTTTACAGCATGCAATCGTGGTTAATTCACTCACGGGTTACCGAGCAGTGGTTCGGTCCATGTTTGGAGATGGCGACGACAACGAGGGGCGATGCCAGATCCTGGAAGAGCTCACAGAAACTGTCCTCGACAGGGTCGGGTCGATGGAGAGGTGTGCTATCACCCTCTACTACTGGGCTATGACAGTCATTCTTGTTGCCCGGGCTATGGACCACGAGCTCTCCCGCTTGAACCAGCGACGGCCCGTTGTCCTCACAATGGTCTTTGCCCTATTGACCCTGATGCGGTGGCAATGACAGTTCTGTCTTATAGCGACAGAAAAGAACGGCTCTTTTCAGAGCCTCCGTGTCTTCCAAAAAGAGACGGGTAACTAAGCTCAATCTTCACACACACACACACACACTCACTCATAATGGACGCTCCGCCATGACTTCCAACAAAAACCATACCATTCGTCATCCCGAACTGATGAGGGACACGTGTAACGTGTAAATCCCTATATGTATACACACTACTACCACCACCGGGCGTTGGGCACGCGTTACTGGCAATGTAATGGTCCTCCACCCCAAACACCTACCTTCACACCCACCAGAATGGCCGCTCTCGCTACCACTCTTACTGATGACGTCACAGATGACGTGATCATCCCTCGATTCGTGGTCCACACCACGCGAGCTTCAAGCTGACACCCTAAAGGGCCTATTAATACTAGGGATGGTCCCACAATCACACAACAGACCCCCTATGAACCCAAAAATGCCTGCTTTCTATACTACGGCCAGACTACGCATGCGCAGAATGTTGAAACCAGACGACACAGTAACCCGGTCGGATGGCTCCCCAGGAGAGCTTCACGATGACACCTCTTATGGCCCAATGTCATGCGCAGAATGACGTCAGTTCCACCTTACAACCCATCCAATTGAATGCTTCAAACTGATACCTAAAACAGCCCAATCGGACCACTATTGGTTCACCTCGACCTCAAAACGTTCCTCCCAGTGCCCATTTTCCCAGCATTCCCTGTCTGCTCATGCGCAGAATGTTGAAAATGCACAACACATTAGCCCAGTCGGACGCTCCTCCACGAGAGCTTCACGATGACACCTACCACAGCCCAGTACGCCAAATATGGGTCCGTCTCGGCCCCAAAACGTCCATTAAAATACCCTTTTTCTACTGCGCATGCGCAGAATGACGTCAGTTCCACCCCACTACTGTTGAGATAAGCTAGAGGTAGTATTATAAGTGGTATGAAGTATTAATAAATCTATATACCATTTCTTGAGCACTCGTAGACCAAAAATATATAGCGATCAATCTGAGCGATATACAGTGGTCATGTTGAATGTGCTGGTGGCCATCTTGGATATTTTGATTTCCCCAAGGATGCCAGGCTGGCATCATTCGGATTCTGAATCTGCACACACAGGAGATATATAATCCATCAAAAAACATTAGGTGGACTCCATTTCCACGTCAACGCTCAAACTGGGGTTTGGCTCCCGGACTAATATACGTAATGAGCTGTATATGCTTACTTTGAAAAAGAAATGTAATCTTTATTTCAAGTTTTATAATATAGTTCCTCTTTCAATCCAACTTCAACATCACTGATATAGAAACCACATTTGTGTGTTTGTCATTTCAAATATGTGCATTGCCAATGATGTGCAACCTCAAATGATGTGCCACCCTAAAGGGCTCGATCTTTTAAAGAAGCTGCATGTTAATAAAATGAATTCGTGACTCTTGAATGTAAATTCTTCAATTTTAGAGCTATATATTCCCAAATATCAAATTCACAATAGGTGAAAGGTGAAAATATCAGATATTTGATTACCAAACTGACGTATAATTTTGATCTGTCTTTCGAGTAGGGTATGTTCATTATTTTCCAGTGTTGTTAACTGCTTTATCTCCCTTTAATTGTGACCGAAGATTGTCTCCCTTGATTGTGACCACACGGGCCTACTAAACATCCAGTTGAGCCTCAGGGGTGAGGAGGGGGGGGGGGGACGATATTTTTTGCTACTTCACATATTTATTTGCCTTTATTTTCAATCTGCAGGTGAGTGTTATTAGTTCCCACTGTTGAAAGAAATAGAAATTTTGTTGGCCAGTACCTTAGTGAAGAGAGCTCTCCTGTGATAAAGGTAGAAACGATTTCTTGTACAATCCGGAAGTAAACAAATAACACGTGTGGACCAAACTGACACTTTGAACTATGTCATCTGATGGCAGATAACAGATGTAAGAGCGGATTCACGTGATTGAACAGAGGAACATGTGCTACTAGAGTGCTCTCGTGTATTTCTGGAAATATTTTGTCATTGTTTTATATTGAGCTTTTTGTGAAATGTCAGGGGAAATCCACACTTTTAACGATACTGACGGCGTTCACAAGGTGAGTTACTATGACTTGATCGAGCATGATATGAAAATCTACCCTAAACGAATTCCTGTAACATGTAGTGATATTTAAAGACTCTTCACACCTCAGTTGGTAGAAATAAATGTCGCTGGTTAAAGCCGTCCTGGGGATTCACATGGGTTGCTATTGTCTGACTGTTTGACCAACAGGTGAACAATTCAAACGATTTGACTGAATGATCAATGAGAAGTTTTTGAGGCCAAATAATTTTCAAAAATCATCAGGAAAAACGTTTACTGTCAGGTTAGACATTCCAGTAACATGATATGGATTACCTGTTGGCCAGTCCAGAAGAAAATTCAGATAAACCTCTTGAGAAAAGAAGACCTCAACTCCAGAAGAAATAAAATCCTACGCAAAGAAAGCAGTGGTCAAGCAGGTCAAACTGGATTAGATTTGTGACAGTTTTTCTGTCTACAGACTACCGTTAACTTTCAATATATTTTGTCATCAAGCTGATGATGTTTTATTCTTGTTTTAACCTCAAAAGGGCCCAACAACCTAGATCTTCACAACTGTAAGTTTATTTCCATTCCAGACTGTCAATTTCATATTTTACCCTGATATCCCTACAATACCCGGCATGTTACATTTATGTTTGGTCATGTCTTAGAGCTTGCATGTCTATTATACCACAGTGACTTTACCACCTGGATTAGTCTAATGAAGAATCAACTGTCATCTGCAAAGAGCCATAGTTCAGTTCAGTTCAGTAGGTAAATCCCTCCTCTATATAGTAGCACCTCCGTAGGAGTACATATTAATATACAATCAATTGGAACCACTCAACATATTGTAAGATAAATTGTAGGCAATGGGCTCTACAGAAGAAGAATGTGCTTTTCATTGGTGACACACTCTTGGGTTTGTTACTGCTCTAAAATGGCTGACTAAAACACTTAGTTATTTGCCCCAAATGCTAGTTCCAAGAAGGCTGTTAATTATCATGCACCATGTTTGTTAACATCTAGAGCGACTCTATATTCAATTTGGGATGTCGGATCGACAAATATAAACAGTTTATTCAAAAGTCTTATAATATTTGAATGTGTGATTAATTTGGTTTGACATTAAAACAATGCAATGCATTATTACCAGCAGTGTTTTAAAGATGTAGTCCACCTCAAAATCTAGGCTGGAATAGATTTTGTTTGAACTCCATGCAAGTGACTTGATATGACAGGTACAAAATAAAATACATTTGACCACATAAAACTAAACTTATCTACCATTCATGAGAGAATGGATGAAATTGATAATCGATATGCCGTTTATTTATTTAGACTGGGATCTTAGTAAGCGCAAATTTGATCACAATCATATATTGTAATAAACTATGATGTTTTAGCATGCTGTGCTGCTGAAGAAATCACAGGTGAGATTTTACAAAATTCATCAGTTTTGAGGCTGACTACATCTTTAACCTGCAATGCTAGCTCGACGAATCCCCTATGCTCCAGGATAATATTGATGCATGCTTACATGTTAGGCTGAAGTGATATTTGTTTCAAACCCTCTATATATTAGTCTCAGGTGCAACCACACACATCAGTCATCAAAGTTCAATTATGTCAAGTCTGTCTCCAGCTATGATATGAAACATAAGTTTGGAGATGGGTTTACTTGCAATTTGGTGAGAAATGTTTTCATGATTTTATTATGTACCTCACCCTAACTTAGCCCAAACCCAATATTTTATTTCTGCAACATAGACATATATTCTGATTGTTTTGCAAATAAAGTGAGCTCTGACGGATGAAACATACATGTATGATCACTGGACTTGGGTAAATATAATAAAATACATAGTATTTGGAATTCTGAAAGATGAGAATGTTTCTGTCTTTTACCATACAATGTTTTCTCAGAACTCCAAATTCTCCAAATTGAGAAGTAACTTGGCAAATTCTCCATCTGGCTGCTGTATAACAACTTATCCAAATGATAAAGATAAGTATTCTTAGTCATCATTCTTGTTGTCTTCCATACCTGACGGATGCTCCTCATTTGGCTGAGTGTCTGAATTCTGGTGTGGGATAATGATTTCCCTTTCCAGAAACTTTTATTTCCTGGGAATTCTCAACTCTTAACATGATGAATGCAACTTTTCTTTCTTTTCCAGTGCATAATGGGGGAGAGTAGAGACCTGAGTGCAGAGCTGATTAAATCACTTCAGGCTTCCTTTTACTGGCAGAGGAAGTATGCAGAGTGTTTACAAGAGGAGCTAGTATGTGAAACACAGAGAAATTTTTTGGCTGAAAATCTTGATGTCTCTGTACTGTCGGAAGTGAAAGAAGAAGACATTTGGGATTATGAGTTCAAAGTTAATATTCCGTCGATTGCCGAAAGACCTGGAGAAAAAGTTGTATGTGAATCTGACTATTATCTTGCTCAAAGTGATAACTCCCAACAGTTGCAGTTGCTGATGGATTATACTTTAGTGCAGGATTTCTTTCAAAAGGTTGCACAAAGGGATGATTTGAAGCGAAAACCAAAGGCCGTTTTGTGTGGTTTGAAGGAGAACTATTTAAAAGTTGCTCTGACTGATAACTACATACAGCAGAAGTGGATGACTGATTGTGCTTCTGCAGAGGAGCAGTATCAAAGAATTACACACAATGTAGACAAGTCAGTGACATATGATCTTCTGATGGGTGATAATTGTATGGTTCATTCTGATTCAGCAGATCAGCAGCAAGAAGGTACACTGGAGGCAGAATATCCATCACTGAGTGATAGCTACACTCAGATGAAATGGATGAGTGATTGTGCTGTAGCAGAGGAGCGCTACCAAGTGGTAGCGCAAAGTCAGCAAGTTCAGCATGAGGCAGATGATCTGTCATCAAGTGATAGCAATACACATCTGTTAGATGCAATACATGATTTCTGTCCAGACCAGGAACTTCAAGAAGTTAGACAAAATGCAGAATATCTCCCACTGAGCAACAGCTATACTCTGATAAAGTGGGGCTGGGATTGTGCAACAGCAGAGGAACAATATCAAATAGCATTGACAACAGGCTGGAATGAGATGGATGAGTGTGGTATCCTCGACTCTGGCAGAGATTTCATACCTGTCTCCTCAGAACAACCACAGAGTACAAGTACAGAACTGGATGGATTTGATATAATGCTTGACATGGAAAGGGAGTATCAGTCTTTGAAATGGGCTTTTGTGAACTCTTCATATTTCTTCAGTGCTGCATGTTCAAATAGTAGTCCACATCCAAATGAATACCTCAGTGACAATGATGAAACAGACAACAGGTGGTCAGAGATGCATGGTACCTCAGTCTGTCATAATGAAGACGACACTACAGAGATGTCTTTGCATGGTTTTCTCAGTGTGAATAATTCAATGGAATCTGAAGGTGATATTCTCTCAGATGTTGATGAAGCTAATTCCCCAAGCACTGCATCAAGCGCAATATCTTTCTCAGGGTCAGATTCCATCAGTGAGCATGAGATCAAGGCATATAGCACATTAGACCAAATCCCACTTGGTGGGCTGGAAAGTCACCTGAATAAGTCCTTTAAATTTTCAGTCTTCCCTTGTGTAACCACAGAGGTAGCTATGCAGACAGAATCCATTGAATTTCAGACTGTTGATACACAAACTCTGTGTAGCTGCATTGAAATGGGGCAGAAAGAAGTTCAAACTGAAGGAGAGATTGTCCAGTGTTGTCAGTGTAATGTTTACAGCTTCATGCCTCTGGGTGAACAGTTTGTGATCCGACTCAAAGATGAGATGAGCCAGCGTATAACCCTGGAGAATCTGATAAAAATTGTCGAGAGAGATGCTTGGAATGTCCGCTCGGAACTTGTTGACGAGAGAGAGAAAATATTCAGACTACATGATGAGGCAGCAGATCTTAAGGTTAGAACAGTGAAACTCTTTTGCTCGAGTGGATAACACTGATATAATATTCTGAATATCATTGCTTGAGTTTGAAAAACGTTTAATAACAATATAAAAAAAAATTCCTGATAGAGATCTGAAATTCCAGAATTTTAGTACATTGTACTTGTATTCTGAATTACAAAATTTGATGCATGTATGTATTCCAAGCTCTGAAAGTACATGTACAGTAAAACCTCTGTATACTGACCATACTTGGGACCAGGTTATAGTGTTGGTGTTGACATGGTTCTGTTTATCAAGGTTCAAAATATTTTAAATTTAAGTAATGACACCATGGATAATGTCAGTATTTAGAGGTTGGTCAGTTTACCCAGGTTTTGGTATTCACAGGTTTCATTGTACTTGAATAAATAAGGTTTTCTACACATGCTTTCAATACTGAATAACAAATGTTTTCTGGTTTTCTAAATAGGGCCAGGTTACAAAAGAAAAGCATATGGCAGCTGAACTGAAAACAAGAAATGATGAACTGGAAATGGCACTGGAAGGTGCTAGGAATATGGTGAATATATCATGACAGTTCCAATAACACTAAATGAGGTTGTTGTGAGTCTCTCTTGACATTATGCAAAAGAGAACCAATCTTTACTGTGCTGCAGTTTTCGCATAGTAGTAGCAATGAATATAGCTGAAATATTGCTGAATGCAACATTAAATCCAATTCCCTCTCTTTATCTTTCTTTCTCCGTCTCTCTAGTAGTAATAAAAGATCTGAATCCTACTCATGTCCTGTATGCTGAGAAAATAACCACATACACATGTCTTCAAATTGAACTTGTCTTGCATATAGATGAAAAGTGTTGATACATATACTCAACTCAGGATATATTTGGTATGAGCTCTCTATTCTTGTGTTTATCAATAATGAGAATAGCAAATAATGTTTCTGGGGCAATAATTTCAGTAACAAAAGGTAGGGCAGATATAGTTCATATCATAATTAATATCGCCATGTATCGAAGAATGTGGAAAATTTAAAATTATTTTATTTGCTGTAATAATTTCAGATAAATACCCTGGAAGAGCAGATATCCAGCACCAATTACTTCAAAAGGTATATATGAATGTCTGAATACAATCTAAGAAGATTACTGTCTTCATTTTGATCATATAAACTACTTTCTCTCTCCATTAGACATGCAACTTAGGATATCCAGTCAAAGCTGTCTTCAAATATCATCCCGAGGAAACAGAACAATTGGGCCGGTTTGACAGTATCAGTTGAAGACATCAAGAGAAGATTTCTCATTGTGGCCTTTCACATTTCTCATGGATTTCTAGTATCTGTTATATTCTCTGCTGATAGATGTTTGTCATGAAAAGAAAAAGAGAAGATTTTGGAGATTGTTGAAATACCGATCAATATATGTTTATGATTACAGTGGCATAGATTACATGCTAGAGTCCAAACTTGCGAAGGGTCGTGCTGTGGAGGCACAGTCCAGAGTAGAAGGTATTCCAGCCCATACCTTCTTTTCATTTCATTCTTATATCATACTATCATGATTGGTCCACAAATATTTATTGAAGGTATATCACTTTATCACATGCCCCCCTTCCCTTTTAATCAGGCCTAGAAGGGTTATACACTTCCTCATTATCCAAATTAAAACAGGTATGTTTCCAACCAACTGTTGTCCCAAAATGTTTATCCAACATGGTTTCATACAATTATCTCCCTTGATGTGGTTTTGAAATTGATGTAATTATCTCCCCTGATGTGCTAAAAGCTTAACTTCATAACAACAGAATATAGTTTCCGATTTACTCTCGCTATCTGGTCAGAACTGCCATCAGTATCACTACTAATTATATTTATTGATATACTGTACCACAGGAGCTTGAGACAAAGATTCTACAGAAGTGGGAGAGGTAGAGAATGTTGATAAAATAACATAGACCAGTTTCAGGGAATGGCAACATATAGAATTTAGTATTCTAATTCTGCACTATGTATTACATTTTTTTAACAACAAATAATCTGTCATGTTCTGATTCTCTATGAATGGTAACCGGGCGCTGTACTGGCTGGGCTGATCAGTGTCCAGGATAATAGGAACTGTGCGCACTCTCGTGGCCTGGCACATGTCAGCACTGTTGTGATATAAGTGAAAAAATGTTGAAACGACGTTAAATCCTACTCAATCACTCAATCACTCACTCACTCACTTAATGAATGGAGTTAGTGTTGCACTTACCATGATTGAATTATTAGAGACGTTACCTTAATCTATTATTTTATTTTGCAGTTGTACAGAATGAGCTTCTCCATTATCAATCTGAGGTAAATAGATTGCTAGAACAGCTCACAAAGGTGACCAAGGAAAAGTGAGTATTATGCCAAACTTGAGAATGTTGTATCATAATCTTACAGTAGCTGGTTGTCCATTTTCATGAAGTGACACCTTCTTTTTTAGTTTGCTGCAAGATAATACAAAAAACACATTCAAAGATTGTTTCAAAGTTTGTCGGATTATACAGAGATGTATCTAAAAATGTATTAAAACAGTGTTTTGTTTGTTGCTCTTGTTCTATATCTGAATTTCGTTAACAAAAGTATATCTGTTTGTGAGATATTGAGGTACCAATCCATTTGAACATTTATACATCATGCATGATTTGTGATAATTAATTCTGTTGATTATACAACTCCCGTTCAAAAAGTTTAAAACATATTCAGATGGCATTTGGGTTCCTACCAGCTCTACAGATTAATTTCTGGACCCTGTTCACATTGCCTTTAATACCATTTTCCCAGACAACAACATAGTCACTTACAAGCTGAATGGTAGTTGAGCTTTTTCCATTACCATTTCATATTCCACATAACATCTGATTCTCTGTATCATATCATCAATTTCTCTTTCTCATAAATTAGATCACCCCAATATTATAGATGGCATAATGCACTTCCTCTGATTGAAGTATTAGAAAGTATACTCTATCCATTTCCTCAATTGGTAGATGCCCGGTGGGCATGGGTCCCTGTTGCTTCAATGCATTCAGTTTCTAGCACTGTAATTGTCCTCATCAGATCACCAAAGTTAACGTTGAGCCCAGTCAATACTTGGATCGGTGACCGGGTGCTGTACTGGCTGGGCTGATCAGTGTCCAGGGTAATCATCATCGTGATATGACTGAAACATTGTTGGAAACAACGTTAAATCCTACTCACTCAATCACCTAGCACCGTAATTGCACTTGTCTTTATTGCACAAATGTAAAGCGTCCTGTCTGTGTTTTTTTGTGCTTTCCTCAGAGTTTTATAGGGGGAGATGGTGGGTGTCTGGTTCCATGTTGCTTTTAAGATTTGCTTTTAGGAGCAACAGAAATGCAACTTACTTGGCTGGGTTGTGCCTTGTTAGTTCATCGCGATATGACTGAAATAATGTTGAAAGTGACATTAAATCCTACTCAGTCACTCACCATTTCCTCCGGCATCAGATATGCCTGAATTGCCTGAATAAATTGAACAAATTTGTAGAGCTGCATTCTCCAACACAATCTTCTAGTTTTATGGTTCAATGTCTAATAGTGTAAGGTTGGCATTTCAATATTTGTATTTTCACAATTCTTCTATTAGAATTACTTGAATTTGGTACATTTCATCCCTATCCTTTAATACATTGTAAATATACCATAAAAATGTCCCATAAAACTGAATTTATGTCTGCAGCATCCAGTGGTTGACTTCCACTTCCTATGCCATATTTAATGCATATTTGTCAGGAATGAGATGGTATCTAATACTGTCCACCAGGAGTTGATGCAGAGTACAGAAGACAAGGCCAGAGATGCTGAACTCAAGTGTTTACAGTTAGAGAATGAGGTAAATTGCATTTGAAGCAGCTTTCTCCAAGGAGTAATATCCATTACAGCAATAGGTGGTTCCAGCAGATGAAATAATACCAGTGTCACAAAGATGATGGTTCGATTTATGCTTGTCTTTATAGGTCATTTGGTGTTTATAATGTGAAACGTAGCCGTTGTTTGCAATTATTTTCAGTATGCGTGTATTATCAGCAGTAGCATGCTGGACAGTATACCCAGTTTTGAGATCTCTAGTACCAAAAAATGTTTTTGTCCAATGCAAACCTTTTCACATACTGGACTAAATCTTGATCAAACTTGGTGAAATACTGATATTGAAAGACCATAACATCGTGCTATGTTATTCAGTATTTTCTCATAAATGGATGATATGAGATGAATCAAGATACACAAAATGAGATTGGTATGCGTCACAGATAAATAGACACAATGGAAGGAGAATTGCTGGAGTAATTTCCTATGTACTCAACAAGGATTTAGGTGAAGATGCATCACATCACCATGGCCTGTGGGTGAATTCCCCCCCCCCCCAAAAAAAACCCAAAAAACCCAGATGCTAATCTATAAATAGTGAGTAATTCCTCTTCAAACATTCACAATCTGGCTGGTAGGCTGCCTGGCCTCGACAGTCTGGTTACCGGTAACTTTCATGTTAATGGTTGAGATATGTGAATGTTAGTTGTTTTCTCACATACCAACAGGTGTTTGTTTTAGGCAGGTGAAATTTGGATAGTCTACTACTATGCTACTCTATCATAAGTACCCCTGGGTATGCAACTCTCACCCAGTGGGAAAACTTGATCCATACAGCCCTGCATTGGTTTTACTTTTGTGATTTGATTTGTGATATCTGACCTTGTAAATTCAAACCGTGAGTGCACTTCTCACCAATCTCTACCTACACGGGCTCAGAACCCCAGTCTTAAGGTGGTTTAGGACTCAAACAATGTTGCAATGTCATGGTCATACAGTGCAACGTCACTTTCTACGTGCAATACAAAAGAGGCCATCGAGGGGGAACAATTGACGTCACAGAGCTTCGAAGATAATAGGGATATGGATGTTCGAAGCCCTGTACAAAAAAGTAGATTGAAGGCACAGTGTTTTTATTTTATACATTAAACGACTCAATGCAGGAGAATCACTACTAAAAAAAGTTATAATAAGTTCCCTTAAAAATAATCTTGTATTCGTAATACGTGATTCTTACAGTTTGAAAACTTGATTATATTACATTGTGGTATTTTTGTGGCTTGAGCAAAATGAATATAGCCTGATTTTGTCCCAAATCTACTGAGGCGTTTGGATGCATATACAGAAAAATCTAGATTGAAGACCCCACTGTTTTTTAATGTCAACATCCCAGGTATCAACAGTTAAAATGATACCCCGGCGTTCAGCCGGGGTCGTGGGTTCGAATACCGCTGACGACCGATTTATTCTTTCTCTATCAAAAATCATTTCAACAGTTAAAATGTAATGGTAGGACAAAGTTTTGAGTCTTGGACCATCTTAAATCCTGAACTTCGGTAATCCCTCTAATAATTCAATCACAGGAAGTGAAATTTCCCACCATAAAACCTTGGAGTGATCAAAAAAAAAAAACTGGTTCAATGTCATGTATATAACCCTTTATTTCTTTGTTAATTTATTTCAATGATTTTAGAGGGTGTCCTGATCAAATATATTAGAACCACTGATTGAATTTTATCCCCCCAAATTGGAGGTGATTGAATTTTGATGGGGGGTTGAATTACTAGAGGCATTACCATAAGCAGTATTGCCCCTCCCTATAACCTCATATTTTCTGGACGCTTGCACCATTGTACACTTGTTGAACACATCCACTATCCCCAGGGCAAAGAGCGCTCCTTTCTCAACCTCGTAAATACCCCACCCAGGCCTGATATGTTCCTGAAGCTTACATCATTTTCACAACTATATATTATTCTGATGCTTCCAACCACATCTTAATACACCAATATACCCAAGAGATAACAATCTAATTACACCAACATACCCAAGAGATAACGATCACATTACACCAACATACCCAAGAGATAACAATCTCATTACACCAACATACCCAAGAGATAACAATCTCATTACACCAATATACCCAAGAGATAACAATCTCATTACACCAATATACCCAAGAGATAACGATCACATTACACCAACATACCCAAGAGATAACGATCACATTACACCAACATACCCAAGAGATAACGATCACATTACACCAACATACCCAAGAGATAACAATCTCATTACACCAACATACCCAAGAGATAACAATCTCATTACACCAATATACCCAAGAGATAACAATCTCATTACACCAATATACCCAAGAGATAACAATCTCATTACACCAATATACCCAAGAGATAACGATCACATTACACCAATATACCCAAGAGATAACGATCACATTACACCAATATACCCAAGAGATAACGATCACATTACACCAACATACCCAAGAGATAACAATCTCATTACACCAACATACCCAAGAGATAACAATCTCATTACACCAATATACCCAAGAGATAACGATCACATTACACCAATATACCCAAGAGATAACAATCTCATTACACCAACATACCTAAGAGATAACAATCTCATTACACCAATATACCCAAGAGATAACAATCTCATTACACCAATATACCCAAGAGATAACGATCACATTACACCAACATACCCAAGAGATAACGATCACATTACACCAACATACCCAAGAGATAACGATCACATTACACCAACATACCCAAGAGATAACGATCACATTACACCAATATACCCAAGAGATAACGATCACATTACACCAACATACCCAAGAGATAACAATCTCATTACACCAATATACCTAAGAGATAACAATCTCATTACACCAATATACCTAAGAGATAACAATCTCATTACACCAATATACCCAAGAGATAACGATCACATTACACCAACATACCCAAGAGATAACAATCTCATTACACCAATATACCTAAGAGATAACAATCTCATTACACCAATATACCCAAGAGATAACAATCTCATTACACCAATATACCCAAGAGATAACGATCACATTACACCAACATACCCAAGAGATAACAATCTCATTACACCAATATACCTAAGAGATAACAATCTCATTACACCAATATACCTAAGAGATAACAATTTCATTACACCAATATATCTAAGAGATAACAATCTCATTACACCAATATACCCAAGAGATAACAATCTCATTACACCAACATACCCAAGAGATAACAATCTCATTACACCAACATACCCAAGAGATAACAATCTCATTACACCAATATACCCAAGAGATAACGATCACATTACACCAACATACCCAAGAGATAACAATCTCATTACACCAACATACCCAAGAGATAACAATCTCATTACACCAACATACCCAAGAGATAACGATCACATTACACCAACATACCCAAGAGATAACAATCTCATTACACCAACATACCCAAGAGATAACAATCTCATTACACCAACATACCCAAGAGATAACAATCTCATTACACCAATATACCTAAGAGATAACAATCTCATTACACCAATATACCTAAGAGATAACAATTTCATTACACCAATATATCTAAGAGATAACAATCTCATTACACCAATATACCCAGGAGATAACAATCTCATTACACCAACATACCCAAGAGATAACAATCTCATTACACCAATATACCTAAGAGATAACAATCTCATGACACCAATATACCTAAGAGATAACAATTTCATTACACCAATATATCTAAGAGATAACAATCTCATTACACCAATATACCCAAGAGATAACAATCTCATTACACCAATATACGGTACCCAAGAGATAACAATCTCATTACACCAATATACCTAAGAGATAACAATCTCATTACACCAATATACCTAAGAGATAACAATCTCATTACACCAATATACGGTACCTAAGAGATAACAATCTCATGACACCAATATACCTAAGAGATAACAATCTCATTACACCAATATACCTAAGAGATAACAATCTCATTACACCAATATATGGTACCTAAGAGATAACAATCTCATTACACCAATATACCTAAGAGATAACAATCTCATTACACCAATATACCTAAGAGATAACAATCTCATTACACCAATATACGGTACCTAAGAGATAACAATCTCATGACACCAATATACCTAAGAGATAACAATCTCATTACACCAATATACCTAAGAGATAACAATCTCATTACACCAATATACGGTACCTAAGAGATAACAATCTCATGACATCAATATACCTAAGAGATAACAATCTCATTACACCAATATACCTAAGAGATAACAATCTCATTACACCAATATACCTAAGAGATAACAATCTCATTACACCAATATATCTAAGAGATAACAATCTCATTACACCAATATACCTAAGAGATAATCTCATTACACCAATATACGGTACCCAAGAGATAACAATCTCATTACACCAATATACCTAAGAGATAACAATCTCATCACACCAATATACCTAAGAGATAACAATCTCATTACACCAATATACCTAAGAGATAACAATCTCATTACTCCAACATACCCAAGAGATCATAATCGAAATATACCGCATTATCTGATTACCTTTTTTCAATCCAGCAAAATGCTTGCCTGCTTGCGTAAAGATGTTTCTGACTGAAGTGATCCTAATCTGTGATTTGTTCTATTGTAGATATTTATTGTGAAGGAGGAGAATAAACAGTTAAAGACAACCGTGAAGTCTGCAGTTTCATCCACCAAAACTCAACAAACTTTTGGAGCAGGAATAATTTCTGCTGTACCCTCATATGACTATATATTCAGTGAATCCACAGATAACTATAACAAGGTAAGTTCTACATCTTGTTTAAAATTGTATGAATATTGTTCATTTACATTCACCTGATCGATGTGGTCAGAAGATTCCTTTCTGCAGCTCCAATCCATTAAATCATTAGAGATGTTTTCCTAGCTCTGAGCCATGTCAATTTGACTTGCTGTCGTCAAGAGAGAATGCGGTAATGACTTAAGAAATGTTCCATGATGAAAACTGATTCATTGTAGCTGTTTTTGAAAGGTGAGGGGACGTGTAACCAGGATAAGAACACCTAACCTGTCAATACCAATCTCGCAGTGCTCTACCGAATGAACTGTGGGAAAATCTGGCTAGCTACATTAGACTAGTACAAACACTGAGCACAATTATATACTGACCCTGTACCACTCATTACACATGTTTATACTGATCAAGCACCTCTCATTACACAATTATATATTGATGAAGTACTTCTCATTACACAATTATATACTGATCAAGCACCTCTCATTACACAATTATATACTGATCATGTACCCCTCATTACAAATCTATATACTGATCAAGCACCTCATTACACAATTATATATTGATGAAGTACTTCTCATTGCACAATTATATACTGATCAAGCACCTCTCATTACACAATTATATACTGATCATGTACCACTCATTACATATCTATATACTGACCAAGCACCTCATTACACAATTATATATTGATGAAGTACTTCTCATCACACAATTATATATTGATGAAGTACTTCTCATTACACAATTATATACTGATCAAGCATCCGTCATTGCACAATTATATACTGATCAAGTACCTCTCATTACACAATTATATACTGATCAAGTACCTCTCATTACACAATTATATACTGATCAAGTAGCTCTCATTACACAGTTATGTATTGATCGAGTACCTCTCATTACACAATTATATATTGATCAAGTACGTCATTACACAATTATATATTGATCGAGTACCTCTCATTACACAATTATATATTGATCAAGTACGTCATTATACAATTATATATTGATCAAGTACCTCTCATTATACAATTATATATTGATCAAGCACTTCTCATTACACAATTATATATTGATCAAGTACGTCATTATACAATTATATATTGATCAAGTACTTCTCATTACACAATTATATATTGACCAAGTACATCTCATTGTACAATTATATATTGATCAAGTACGTCATTATACAATTATATATTGATCAAGTACCTCTCATTATACAATTATATATTGATCAAGCACTTCTCATTACACAATTATATATTGATCAAGTACGTCATTACACAATTATATATTGATCAAGTACATCTCATTACACAATTATGTATTGATCAAGTACCTCTCATTACACAATTATATACTGATCAAGTACATCTCATTACACAATTATATATTGATCGAATACCTCTCATTACACAATTATATATTGATCAAGTACTTCTCATTACACAATTATATACTGATCAAGCACCCGTCATTACACAATTATATATTGATCAAGTACATCTCATTACACAATTATGTATTGATCAAGTACCTCTCATTACACAATTATATACTGATCAAGTACATCTCATTATACAATTATATACTGATCAAGTACATCTCATTACACAATTATATACTGATCAAGTACCTCTCATTACACAATTATATATTGATCGAGTACCTCTCATTACACAATTATATATTGATCAAGTACGTCATTATACAATTATATATTGATCAAGTACCTCTCATTATACAATTATATATTGATCGAGTACATTTCATTATACAATTATATAGTGATCAAGTACCTCTCATTACATAATTATATATTGAGTACCTCTCATTACACAATTATATACTGATCAAGTACATCTCATTACACAATTATATATTGATCAAGGTCCTCTCATTACACAATTATATATTGATCAAGTACATCTCATTACACAATTATTTATTGATTAAGTACCTCTCATTACACAATTATATATTGATCGTGTACATCTCATTCTACAATTATATATTGATCAAGTACATGTCATTATGCAATTATATATTGATCGAGTACATTTCATTATACAATTATATTGTGATCGAGTACATCTCATTACACAATTATATACTGATCAAGTACATCTCATTACACAATTATATATTGATCAAGGTCCTCTCATTACACAATTATATATTGATCAAGTACATCTCATTACACAATTATTTATTGATTAAGTACCTCTCATTACACAATTATATATTGATCGTGTACATCTCATTATACAATTATATATTGATTGTGTACATCTCATTCTACAATTATATATTGATCAAGTACATGTCATTATACAATTATATATTGATCGAGTACATCTCATTATACAATTATATACTGATCAAGTACCTCTCATTACACAATTATATATTGAGTACCTCTCATTACACAATTATATACTGATCAAGTACCACTCATTACACAATTATGTATTGATCAAGTACATCTCATTACGCAAGTATATACTGATCAAGTACCTCTCATTACACAATTATATACTGATCTCATTACATAATTATATATTGAGTACCTCTCATTACACAATTATATACTGATCAAGTACATCTCATTACACAATTATATATTGATCAAGGTCCTCTCATTACACAATTATATATTGATCAAGTACATCTCATTACACAATTATTTATTGATCAAGTACATCTCATTACACAATTATATACTGATCAAGTACCTCTCATTACACAATTATATACTGATCAAGTACCTCTCATTACATAATTATATATTGAGTACCTCTCATTACACAATTATATACTGATCAAGTACATCTCATTACACAATTATATATTGATCAAGGTCCTCTCATTACACAATTATATATTTTTGATTATGTTATTTGCGTTTGATCATTATATAAAAAATTTTGAAATATACTGATCAAGTACATCTCATTACACAATTATATATTGATCAAGGTCCTCTCATTACACAATTATATATTGATCAAGTACATCTCATTACACAATTATTTATTGATCAAGTACATCTCATTACACAATTATATACTGATCAAGTACCTCTCATTACACAATTATATACTGATCAAGTACCTCTCATTACATAATTATATATTGAGTACCTCTCATTACACAATTATATACTGATCAAGTACATCTCATTACACAATTATATATTGATCAAGGTCCTCTCATTACACAATTATATACTGATCAAGTACATCTCATTACACAATTATATATTGATCAAGGTCCTCTCATTACACAATTATATACTGATCAAGTACCACTCATTACACAATTATGTATTGATCAAGTACATCTCATTACGCAAGTATATACTGATCAAGTACCTCTCATTACACAATTATATACTGATCAAGTACCTCTCATTACATAATTATATATTGAGTACCTCTCATTACACAATTATATACTGATCAAGTACCTCTCATTACACAATTATATATTGATCAAGTACATCTCATTACACAATTATATATTGATCGTGTACATCTCATTATACAATTATATATTGATTGTGTACATCTCATTATACAATTATATATTGATCAAGTACATCTCATTACACAATTATATATTGATCAAGTACGTCATTATACAATTATATATTGATTGTGTACATCTCATTATACAATTATATATTGATCGTGTACATCTCATTACACAATTATATATTGATTGTGTACATCTCATTATACAATTATATATTGATCGTGTACATCTCATTACACAATTATATATTGATTGTGTACATCTCATTACACAATTATATATTGATTGTGTACATCTCATTACACAATTATATATTGATCAAGTACATCTCATTACACAATTATATATTGATCAAGTACATCTCATTACACAATTATATATTGATCAAGTACATCTCATTATACAATTATATATTGATTGTGTACATCTCTTTATACAATAATATATTGATCAAGTACCTCTCATTACACAATTATATATTGATCAAGTACATCTCATTATACAATTATATATTGATTGTGTACATCTCATTATACAATTATTTATTGATCAAGGACCTCTCATTACACAATTATATATTGATCAAGTACATCTCATTATACAATTATATATTGATTGTGTACATCTCATTATACAATTATTTATTGATCAAGTACCTCTCATTACACAATTATATATTGATCAAGTACATCTCATTATACAATTATATATTGATTGTGTACATCTCATTATACAATTATATATTGATCGTGTACATCTCATTACACAATTATATATTGATCAAGTACCTCTCATTACACAATTATATATTGATCAAGTACATGTCATTATACAATTATATATTGATCAAGTACCTCTCATTATACAATTATATATTGATCGAGTACATTTCATTATACAATTAGATAGTGATCAAGTACATCTCATTACACAATTATATACTGATCAAGTACCTCTCATTACACAATTATATATTGATCAAGTACCTCTCATTACCCAATTATATATTGAGTAACTCTCATTACACAATTATATACTGATCAAGTACCACCCATTACACAATTATGTATTGATTGAGTGCCTCTCAGTACACAATTATATATTGATCAAGTACATCTCATTACACAATTATATATTGATCAAGTACATCTCATTATACAATTATATATTGATTGTGTACATCTCATTATACAGTTATTTATTGATCAAGTACCTCTCATTACACAATTATATATTGATCAAGTACATCTCATTATACAATTATATATTGATTGTGTACATCTCATTACACAATTATATATTGATCAAGTACCTCTCATTACACAATTATATATTGATCGTGTACATCTCATTATACAATTATATATTGATTGTGTACATCTCATTATACAATTATTTATGGATCAAGTACCTCTCATTACACAATTATATATTGATCAAGTACATCTCATTATACAATTATATATTGATTGTGTACATCTCATTACACAATTATATATTGATCAAGTACATCTCATTATACAATTATATATTGATCGTGTACATCTCATTACACAATTATATATTGATCAAGTACATCTCATTACACAATTATATATTGATCAAGTACCTCTCATTACACAATTATATATTGATCAAGTACATGTCATTATACAATTATATATTGATCAAGTACCTCTCATTATACAATTATATATTGATCGAGTACATTTCATTATACAATTAGATAGTGATCAAGTACATCTCATTACACAATTATATACTGATCAAGTACCTCTCATTACACAATTATATATTGATCAAGTACCTCTCATTACCCAATTATATATTGAGTAACTCTCATTACACAATTATATACTGATCAAGTACCACCCATTACACAATTATGTATTGATTGAGTGCCTCTCATTACACAATTATATATTGATCAAGTACATCTCATTACACAATTATATATTGATCAAGTACATCTCATTACACAATTATATATTGATCGAGTACATCTCATTACACAATTATATATTGATCCAGTACAACTCATTGCACAATTATATATTGAGTACCTCTCATTACACAATTATATACTGATTAAGTACCTCTCATTACACAATTATATATTGATCAAGTACCTCTCATTACACAATTATATACTGATCAAGAACATCTCATTACACAATTATATATTGATCAAGTACCTCTCATTACACAACTATATACTGATCAAGTACATCTCATTACACAAATATATACTGATCAAGTACCTCTCATTATACAATTATATACTGATCAAGTACCTCTCGTTACACAATTATATATTGAGTACCTCTCATTACACAATTATATACTGATCAAGTACCTCTCATTACACAATTATATATTGAGTACCTCTCATTACACAATTATATAGTGATCAAGTACCTCATTACACAATTATATATTGAGTACCTCTCATTACACAATTATATACTGATCCAAGTACCTCTCGTTACACAATTATATATTGAGTACCTCTCATTACACAATTATATAGTGATCAAGTACCTCTCATTACACAATTATATATTGATGAAGTACATCTCATTACACAATTATATATTGATCAAGTACCTCTCATTACACAATTATATATTGATCAAGTACCTCTCATTACACAATTATATATTGAGTACCTCTCATTACACAATTATATATGATCAAGTACCTCTCATTACACAATTATATATTGATAAGTACCTCATTACACAATTATATATTGATTACCTCTCATTACACAATTATATATTGATCAAGTACCTCTCATTACACAATTATATATTGATCAAGTACCTCTCATTACACAATTATATACTGATCAAGTACCCCTCATTACACAATTATATATTGATTACCTCTCATTACACAATTATATACTTCGAAGTACATCTCATTACACAATTATATATTGATCAAGTACCTCTCATTACACAATTATATACTGATGAAGTACATCTCATTACACAATTATATATTGATCAAGTACCTCTCATTACACAATTATATATTGATCAAGTACATCTCATTACACAATTATTTATTGATCAAGTACCTCTCATTACACAATTATATACTGATCAAGTACCCCTCATTACACAATTATATACTGATCAAGTACCCCTCATTACACAATTATATATTGACCAAGTACATCTCATTACACAATTTTATATTGATCAAGTACCTCTCATTACACAATTATATACTGATCAAGTACGTCATTATACAATTATATATTGATCAAGTACTTCTCATTACACAATTATATACTCATCAAGTACCTCTCATTACACAATTATATACTGATCAAGTACGTCATTATACAATTATATATTGATCAAGTATTCATGACACAATTATATACTCATCAAGTACCTCTCATTACACAATTATATATTGATCAAGTACATCTCAATACACAATTATATATTGATCAAGTACCTCTCATTACACAATTATATATTGATCAAGTACATGTCATTATACAATTATATATTGATCAAGTACCTCTCATTATACAATTATATATTGATCGAGTAAATTTCATTATACAATTATATAGTGATCAAGTACATCTCATTACACAATTATATACTGATCAAGTACCTTTCATTACACAATTATATATTGATCAAGTACCTCTCATTACCCAATTATATATTGAGTAACTCTCATTACACAATTATATACTGATCAAGTACTACTCATTACACAATTATGTATTGATCAAGTACTTCTCATTACGCAAGTATATACTGATCAAGTACATCTCATTATAGTATACAAATATATATTGATCAAGTACCTCTCATTACACAATTTTATATTGATCAAGTACATCTCATTACACAATTATATATTGAGTACCTCTCATTACACAATTATATATTGATGAAGTACATCTCATTACACAATTATATATTGATGAAGGACCTCTCATTACACAATTATATATTGAGTACCTCTCATTACACAATTATATACTGATGAAGTACATCTCATTACACAATTATATATTGATGAAGTACCTCTCATTACACAATTATATATTGAGTACCTCTCATTACACAATTATATACTGATGAAGTACATCTCATTACACAATTATATATTGATGAAGTACATCTCATTACACAATTATATACGATCAAGTACCTCTCATTACACAATTATATATTGATCGAGTACATCTCATTATACAATTATATATTGATCAAGTAACTCCCATTACAGTTATATACTGAACAAATAACTGTCATTACACACTTATAAACTTATCAAGTACCTCTCATTACAAAATTATATATAGTTATTTGCCAAACAAATTAGTTTCTCCAATGCATTCACATTCGAATAATACTTCACCGAATCTGAATCAAACCAAAGCTGAAAAATTTGAACTATATTGAGATGGTATAACACCTTCTTCTGTCATCTCCTGTGTGTATTCTCTTTTGATAGTATGAAGACACTGGACCCCTGTCAAAGGATTTACCAGATTTTACAAGTTACAGTGTTGATATGGGTGTTGGAGACCCTAGCTTACTCAAGGAATCTTCACATTTTGGACGGATATCCCTCAGCGATACCAGCCCAGAGATTTTGATAACACCTCCAGTTCAAGCTACTTCTGATTTCTCAAGAAAACCCCTCATTGGTGTGTTCCTTTTCTCACTTCACCATGATCACTAAATATCACCATATTCTTTTTGCGTTTTACAATATTTAAGATATTTGTCAGTTGGAAGCTACCTCATCCAAGTGTTTTGGCTAGTGAACTTTCATTGTCCATGTGTTTCAAGAGATCAAATGGAATCTTTAAGACAGGTCTGCCCAAAGGAGATGTAACTTTTTGACAAAGTAAATCTTTTTATTTATTGTCTTATTTATTTAATCTTAAAAGTGAAAAGAATAATTTCAACAAAAGTATTTATTATTCTTTTTAATATGCCTACACAAGAGGCGGACATATTATTGATGGTGATTTTCATCCATCTGTCCGTCCTTTCATGTCCAGTCTATATCTTGGACAGTTTCTATCTAAAGTTCCATTTTTCTAGGTCAAAGATCACTGGCCTGTGAATCAGGAAATCATTGAACCGTTCATGTTCGGTCTATATCTCTGACAGTTTTATATCTGCAGTTGTAATTTTTTATGAATTGATACACTAGGTGGAGACAATATGTCATGTACCAAAATTGAGGTCAAGATCAGAGATCAAAGGTCAACATGGCCTTAAATTCAGGAAATCATTGAAAACTGATTAATTTTTATGAGTGGATTCATTAGGGGGACCACAATTGAGGTCAAGGTCAAAGGTTGCTGTGACCTAAAAATACTTGGTGAATGTCTAGGTCACTCTGACCCCAAAATCAGGAAATATTTAAAAACGTATTTGTCATTAGATACATCAGGGGGAGATGATCACATACCATTATTGAGGTCGAAGTCGAAGGTCAAATTCACTGTGGCCTGAATATCAGCAAATCATCGAAAATCTCAATTTGTGTGTAAGAGGATGCATTAGGGGGGGACGATTTGTTCTGTGGGCATATATGAAGCCATATTGGGCTCTTACTAGAACAGGGAGGGGATCATCTGCTCACGGAAACGGTGCCATATTTTACGTCTTATTTAACACAGGATTCTCACTTTTTATACGCCCGCCAAAAGGCGGACGTATTATGTGATGGCGGTTTCCGTCCGTCTGTCCGTCCATCCGTCTGTCCGTCTGTCCGTCCCCCGTGTCCGGTCTATATCTGGGACAGTTTTCTATCTACAGTTCAAATTTTTGGTGACTGGATACCCTATGGGGAGACGATGTGTCGCGTACCAAAATGAAGGTCAAGGTCAGAGGTCAAAGGTCACTGGCCTAAAAAACCGGAAATCACCGAAGTGTTCGTGTCCGGTCTATATCTGTGATCGTTTAATATCCACAGTTGCAATTTTTTGTGAGTGGATACGCTAGGTGGAGACGATGTGTCGCGTACCAAAAATGAGGTCGAGGTCAGAGGTCAAAGGTCACTGTTGCCTAAAATCAGGAAATCACTGATCATTGACAGTTTTCTATCTACAGTTCTAATTTTTGGTTAGTGGATGCCCTAGGGGGGAACGATGTGTTGCATACCAAATGTAGGTTGAGGTCAGAGGTCAAAGGTCAGTGTGACTGAAAAATCAGGAAATCATTAAAAATTTCAAATTTTTTGTGAGTGGATTCAATAGGGGGAAATGAAGTGTCCCATACCAAAATATAGGTCAAGGTCGAAGGTCAAAGGTCACTGTGACCCAAAAATTAGGAAATTATTAAAAATAACATTTCTTTGTGTCAGTAGATACATTAGGGGACACGATGTGTCGCATATCAAAATGTAGGTCAAGGTCAAAGGTCAAGGTCACTGTGACCTAAAATCATGAAATTATTGAAAATCATGATTTCTTGAGTCCATTGAGAAAATATGGGTAGCCATTTTGTCATGTACCAAAATTTAGATTCAGGTCAATAGTCAAGATCACTGTTACACCAGAATCAAGGTCAAAGGTCAGTGTGACTTCAAACTCAGGAAATCATTAAAAACTACTAATTTTTGGTGAGTGGATTCAATAGGGGGAAATGAAGTTCGCATACCAAAAATTAGGTCAAGGTCAAAAGTCACTGTGACCCCAAAACCAGGAAATTGTTAAAAATCATGATTTTTTGTGTCCATTGAGAAATTACGGGGTTTGTCATGTACCAAAATTTAGGTCAAGGTCACTGTGACTCCGGAATCGAGAAATCTTTGAAAAGTACTTTTTTTTGTGTCTAGATACATTAGGGGGACATGATGTGCCACGTACGAAAATGTAGGTCAAGGCCGAATGTCAAGGTCACTGTGACCCCCAAAATCATGAAATTCATAAAAATCATGATTTTTTGTGTCCATTGATATATTGACGGGAAGATGATGTGTCGTGTACCAAAATTTAGGTCAAGGTCAAAGGTCAAGGTCACGTTGACTCCAAAATCAGATATCATTAAGTTACATTTTTTCATATGCCTATCGAAGATGAGGTCATGTAATGTGATGTTGCGTTCTGTCCATCCATCCATTAACATTTGTTGTCCATACGATATCTCTAGTTTCATGGTATGGAATGGTATCAAACACATTACTCGCATGGCGAAGAGGAGCCATACATCAATTTGTTAAAGGTCAAGGTCACAGTCCCCCAAAACTGAATCATGTTTAGCTGATTATATGTGTTAGATTGGAATATTCAGAGTTCTCTCCCCAACATGTATATGGCATTTGTCCCGTGGAGTCTCCCGTGTTTGAAACAGCTACATTTAGTTAAACTGTTGTGAAATAAAAACCATACTTTTACTAATTTAACTCGAGAGGGGTCCTTTATGAACATCATACCTGTTTATCAACTCAAGAATGTGGTTTACTTCATCCCTTTCTTCTTCCTTCATGAAAAATTCTCTCATCTGAAAGAAATGCATTTGCAGGAAAACTACTATTTTCTTGTGTTTGACTATTGTCAATTTCAGTGTGGGATATGTGAGCTCTCGGTTCTTGCTCCAAGGTCAACTAGTTTCCAAGAGTTAAGCTCATTTTAGTTTATCATTCAATTTTAGATGTGATATATGTTACATTCTCAGAAGCACAAAATTGTAGACCTTTCTTTGGATTGCTAGCTACCAATTGGAATCAAGGCTATTAAACAACCTTGAAATTTGGACCAATATAATTCCAGATATACGGGCGTATATTGAAGCCCCTTGGGCTCTTGTTTTAAATTGTGGGTCAGTGGATGCATGAACCAACTAATAAAAAACACTGACTTCATATCAAACCTCGCAAATACATTTCTATCGAAGTTAAAGAGCAAAGGAATATATATGGACACTGATGCAGTTCTTTTATTAGTGGCATGCTTTAATCGAAGGTATACTTTCACTTCAGAGAAGTTTATGTGCTACCTCTAGAATATAGCATTGGAATGTGAGTTACTGGCTCTTGTTCTAGTTTTCCCTTGTCATTTGTTAGCGACAGGTGGAGAGTCCAGCGAGGATAGTGACTGGAGTAGTGAGGAGGAAGAAGCACTGGGAGAGAGCCTACCTAACGGGGTCAAATCTGCCCTCCACCTGCATGACTCTGAAACCATGGTTACCGGGGACAGGTCCTACTCCTCACCATCAACAACAGCTGGGAATTCTGGGTGGGTCACATGATCTAGCTCAAGTAGGGTCATCATCATCTGTCTCATGTCTCTAGAGGAGATCCATGTAACCATTGTTACCATGGCTATCAGATCTACTGATCTTTGATGTGTATTACATTTTGGTTTGAAGAACACTTTCAATTCACTGATTATCTAATCTTGCAATCTTAATAAATTAATATGCTATTACCACTCACCATTTGTACATGCCACTTTCATAATCTTATATTCATGGCTGAAGAAGGGTATCCAGAATTGCAGTACCCTAGCTCATCAATATGCAGTGTTCAAAGCTAATCTTTCACAGTGTGGCTAATGTATGGCATTTACATGTACTTGTTTTAAATTAGTCCAATCTCCATATTGTAAGGGTTGTAGGCACAACTTTGTCTCCATCTTTCTGTTTACCCAACAGTTTAGCAAAGTTTCCCTTATCGGTTATGTTCTTGCAATCAAAGGATAGGTTGATCCTAGGATTCCGTGGTTACAGGAAGATGCAATTTGTTATCCTTTCATTCCTCGAAATGCCTCTACATGATGGTGAAGGAGGCAGAAATGATTAAAAAATCTGATGAATTGACACTATGAGTTGTGAAGACTGGTGTTAATCTACAGCCCTAAAATCATCTTACAGTGACTTTTATAGTAGGGATAGCTATAGGATATTAATTTCATTAAGATTGCTAATCCTCTGTGATTGATACTCGTCCTTGTGTATTTAGCATTTCTGTGCACATTAACATGCATTTTATACAAAAAAATCTATTGAAATAATAATTGTTTCCGAATTGCCTTCGAGTAAAGATTAAAATTTTGTTGTGATTTGAACACTTCTGGGAATATTGTTCAGTTAGCCACTGTATGTTACATGTATATCCGAATGTGAAGCTTACAGCGGAAAAACTTGATTGACATGTATTTGACACAGTGGAATGTAAGACTGTAGCACTGCACAGCCTAATATCCACATCCCCTGCAGCTACCTTGCACATGCACCATCGGAAATATATACACTATCAATATTTCAGGTATCCAAGCATTGTGGACAAAACCATTTTTTTTAATGTAGTAGAAAGCAAAAGTTGAGAATGTCTCTTTATTCCATTAATGAGCTATCAGGCTCAACAAATTGTTGATGAAAGCATAAAATTAACTATAGGTAAAGATTTAGTTTGATGGTATGTATTGATAATTCGAACAAAGAATTTCCATCATAGTATCCTGGTTATGTTATAATAAAGCCCATACCCATTCTCTGCATCCATCCACAATGTCGTTGCTATGCGTGCAATGCCATTAAATGGAGACAAGTCCTCCAAAATTACATCATATTGCATTTTGCCCCATGATCTACCTTAAAGTAGTAGTGTCATTTTAAAAATATCCGGTTAATACCACATTGCGATAAAATTTATCGTATTTGAGACCAACTATATAGTGGAAGTTGTATGACCTTTATTCTCAATATCACAGGTATTGAAATCACCCTTCAAGATGGCACATGCACTTCGTTCCAGTGCCTGAGATGATGTCACGTAACATGCATAGACATAATTCTGAATGTGATGCCATAAGCTATCTGAGAACTCGCATCACGATGGCTTCTGATGTGACATCACGGGCATGTTATCTGATGTCCTCTCCGACATTTCCCATTTTCAACTTGTTCAGCATTGTCCTAAGCTTTTATCGTGTGGTACCTGTCACCACTGTGTTGTCCTTGGCTTTTCCCAATGATCTGGTGCTACCAGTGTGTTGCCTTAGGCTTTTCCCAATCATCTGGTATCACCAGTGTGTTATCCTTGGCTTTTCCCAATCATCTGGTACACCCAGTGTGTTTATCTTTGGCTTTTCCCGATAATCTGGTAACATCAGAGTTTTGTCCTTGGCTTTTTACAATCATCTGGTACCACCAGTGTGTTGTCCTTGGCTTTTCACAATTATCTGGTACCACCAGTGTGGTGTCTTTGGCTTTCCCAATTGTCTGGTACCACCAGTGTAGTGTTCTTGGATTTTCCCAATCATCTGGTACCACCGTTGTGATGTTCTTGGCTTTTTACAATCATGTGGTATCACCAGTGTGTTGTTCTGGCATTTCCCAATCATCTGTTACCACCAGTGTGATGTCCTTGGCTTTTCCTGATCATCTGGTACCACCAGTGTGGTGTCCTTGGCTTTTTCCAATCATCTGGTACCACCAGTGTGATGCCCTTAGCTTTTCCCAATTATCTGGCACCGGTATCACCAGTGTGATGTCCTTGGCTTTTCGCAATCATCTGGTACCACAAGTGTGATGTCCTTGGCTTTTTCCAATCATCTGGTACCACCAGTGTGATGTCCTTGGCTTTTCACAATCATCTGGTACCACCAGTGTGTTCTTGGTTTTTCCCAATCATCTGGTACCACCAGTGTGGTGTCCTTGGCTTTTCCTAATCATCTGGTACCACCAGTGTGTTGTCCTGGGCTTTTCCCAATCATATGGTACCACCAATGTGGTGTCCTTGGCTTTTCCCAATCATTTGGTACTACCAATGTGGTGTCCTTGGCTTTTCCCAATCATCTGGTACCACCAGTGTATTGTCCTCGGATTTTCCCAATCATCAGATACCACCAGTGTGGTGTCCTTGATTTTTCCCAATTATCTGGTACCACCAGTGTGGTGTCCTTGGCTTTCCCAATCATCTGGTACCACCAGTATGGTGTTCTTAGCTTTTCCCAATCATCTGGTACCAGCAGTGCATTGTCCTTGGCTTTTGCCAATAATCAGATACTACCAATGTGTTGTCCTTGGCTTTTCCCAATCATCTGATACCACCAGTGTGTTTTCCTTGGCTTTTCCCAATCATCTGATACCACCAGTGTGTTATCTTTGGCTTTTCCCAATCAGCTGGTACCACCAGTGTGTTCTCTTTGACTTTTCTCTATCATCTGGTACCACCAGCGTGTTGTCATTGACTTTTCCCAATCATCAGGTACCACCAGTGTGTTGTCCTTGGCTTTTCCCAATCATCTGGTACCACCAGTGTGTTACTTTTGTCTTTTCCCAATCATCAGGTACCACCAGTGTGTTGTCCTTGGCTTTTCCCATGATCTGGTACCACCAGTGTGTTATGTTTGGCTTTTCCCAATCATCTGGTACCACCAGTGTGTTGTCTTTGACTTTTCTCTATCATCTGGTACCACCAGCGTGTTGTCATTGACTTTTCCCAATCATCTGGTAACACCAGTGTGTTGTCCTTGGCTTTTCCTAATCATCTGGTACCACTAATGTGTTGTCATTGACATAATTTCACACCATCTAGTATGTCAAGTGTATTGTACTTGGATTTGACCAGGCATGTTGTCATTGGTTTTCCCCTTTCTGCTGGTGCCACAGCAATTTGTCATTGGCTTGCCCCATGTTCACCCTGTACCACCTTCTTCCATCTTTCTGACTGTATCAATCCAGACACAATCTGACATCATTCAAACATGCAGCCATACCAATTCTTTTTTGGAAGACAGATTTGGTTGAAATATGAATGCTTATATTGAATAAACAAGGAATGAATATTTTGCCAGTGTTTCATAGTTTATTATATATTTGGTCACAAGAAATTGATGATCAGGTCGCACTGACCTCACACCAATACAGATCAAGGAAATGATCAAAAGAAATTTGACGAATCATTGGATAATAATAATAAAGGGGTATTATCCATATTGGGGCTACTGTACATATAACCTTTATGTCCCCAACTCACCCGCCACATTACCCACAACTGATGATGTATCAGACTTGCCCAAATTGATGACGTCATGTAGAAAATCATCAGAAAAGATCTGATGTGCCACAACATGATCAGACTTGTTTAACAGAAGAAGCATGACAGAAAGATCCAGAAGTCATGTGACTGAAAGCTGTGCAAGAAAATAAGAAGATATCTGCACCTATGCATGCACAACCAGAAGTGTGCACTCCAGCGGAAGTTGCCAAATTGCATGCTCAAGTGCAGGTATCTGCTAATTTTCTACTACTACCCTCTAAAATCATTAAAGTAACTACAAAATAATGGAATACCTGCATGATTTTTGATCATTGTGCCAACCTCCTGTTTCTATCTTGCTGCCCCATGGGGATGCCAGGGACTGACCAGGGGTGTTGTCATGCACACTCTATGTCATGATAAGAATAGGCCTCAGCTCCTCAGAGAGCTTGTCGTACCCTACCCGTGCGGTTTCCGATGTTGAAAGCAATACACTGGAATTTATGTATCAATTACTCTTACTGGTGCATAAATTTTGTCTAGAAACTGGTTAACTTGACTGCTCCAAGTTATTAAATACGAGCAATTTTTTTTTCTGTGAACAATCCCAGTCACACAAATCCTGTGTACTTTGGTGTTAGATCATCATCAACAAGACCGTCGTCAATTCAGATCACAGATAGACGCAAGACCATCGGGATTTTATAACAAACCTTTTTAAAAAAGAAATAAAAAACTGAGCCGAGATGAAGGAACCTAATTTTGCACTGTCAATATCTGTTCCATTCCATCTGATTTCTTTACATCTTTTTGCTCTTTTTATTGCCCCGTTCAGCTCACTGCTTGGAAGACAATTCGCTTCACTGTACTATGCATGTTCTGCAGATGATATCTGCGACTGTTGGCCAATACGCTGAATAGTTCTAAAGACAAATATGTTTTCCCTCAAGTATTGTAATCTATCTTTTGTATTCCCGGTAATTTCTGTGAAATTTTATATCAGAATATTGTGGGCGATTTTCCTGCCGTTCATCGCAATACCTGGATCTCATTTGGAGACCTTAATTAAATGCTCCAATGATTATTTCAATATCCTGCAGAAGCCTTTTCGTGTTATTGGCATTAGCAAACATGTGGGGTTTCTCTGGCGATTATTGGGTAATATTAACTGGGATTGGCAAGCCATTGATACGGCTCCTGCCAACACGGATTACGTTCATATATAATTTTTAGCATTACACGTTAATTTGAATCGGTTAAATGCAATTGACGCCGCAACAGTGGATTCATCGTCACAAACGACTTGCCTAACATCCTTTTTCGGGTTGCATGTAATTATGGTGTATAATAAATGGCGCAATTAATCGATCAATATTTGCTCAATTATCCGCTGTTGATTGGCGAACTACAGTAAATTGATACAGTTAAGTGCATAGCGTAATCTCCCAGTTAAGAGCCATTATTGGCAGTTATTGATGACTTTATATCCAACAGTGGCTCGAGCACCCGACACGTGGTTGTCTTGGATGGGGGAACGTGGTATATAACACGATGGAGCATGCAAAATCGGCCCGTATAATAATTGTCGCCAAATCTCTCAATTTGAGACCAGATCCCAGTATATGGGTGACTTGTATGCCTGGAGATTTAAGACACTGAAGCTAGTGGGTAAAATGGACTAATAGGAGCTGAGTCAATTATTGCGGGTTTGTTTGCCGATCTTTAGCAATGTTTGCGGATGATCGAAACCTCATCAAGGTATGGTATGGCGAGAGACTTAAGATCGATAGCAGGTCTACTGTGACATAAAAAGGCTTTTCAATGGTGACCACCGCGGTCCCGGCATCCCTGATCCCTGTCATAGAGGCTGGATCACCAGGGACCGCATCTCATCCTCTCCTCTGTTGTCCGATCTGCCTTTGACACGTCTTCTCACCGATGGACTCGTGGACAGGCTTGGGTCTGACCGGGTCCAATGTCCATCAAACTGGAACCAAACTCCGACCAAATGACGAAAGGCGCAGACTGGGTTATTTTAGAACCTTTCCAAAAACGATCACAACCAGTGTTTCTGGGTTAACTATTGTATTGAAAGTTTTTCTAGAAATATTCGAACGTAACGACATAGCGATCTTGCAACATGTACCAGTTCTATCAATTCTGATTCGCCTAATTCAGGGTAATGTAAAAACCAACAAAGATGAATATCTTGAATATAGAAAAAAACATTGCATAGAACATTTTGCTCGATTGAAACAGATCTACCCTGGCGGAATTGAATTTGTTATTTGCCACAGCAAACCGCTTGTTATATTGAATATCGGATCGGACGGTCAGATCAATATTCAAAATTCATTCGTCGTCCATAATCGAAATACCTATTTCGTATGACCGCACCAATTCCAAATATGCATGAATTATATAATATCTGAGGTTGTTACTGAATTCAAGGCAGCACTCATTATTTTCGTCCCAGAAGATCACCGAACGGCCTTGATGTTCCAGCTCCATTTTACTCCATTGCCGATCCACTCTCCCATTGTCCTGATTGTGGATCTGGGTTTAATCATATTTGACGCTTGCAAGTATCCTTGGATAATTCGTCAAACGAATTTCATTGGTGATCTTCATACGCCCACCAAAAGGCGGACGTATTTTGTGATGGCGATTCCCGTCCGTCTCTGTCTGGCCTTTATCTCTGACAGTTGCATTTTTTTTTACCCCTCGGCCAACTTTGGCCTAGGGGTATTGTCGTCATCATGTACGGCTGTCCGTCCGTCCGTACGTCCGTTACCGCGATATCTACAGAACCGTTTCATGCATGGCAACCAAACTTGTTACATCTATTTATCTTCACGTAAATCAGAAGCCTATCGAAAATGAGTCATCTCGGACAATATTTTGCAGAGTTATGCCCCTTTTTACAAATAAAAATCCATTTATGATTTGTTATTGTGATAATTTCAGACCCGTTCCATATACAACATCCTAACGTGATACAGTTGTTTCTCTTGATCTGAACTAGATGCCTATCGAAAATGAGTCGTGTCAGAAAGTATTTTGCAGAGTTATGCCCCTTGTCTAATAAAATCCACTAATTCCTATGTTAAGTTTGCATATAATTTCTATATCATGTTTGTATACTATCACATTTATTTATTGATTGGATGACTGATTTATTGATTTATTCTCTTACACAATGCGAAGAATGCCTACAAATCTGTTTTGAAAATGACACTAGATGCCTATCGAAAATGAGTCGTGTCAGAAAGTATTTTGCAGAGTTATGCCCCTTGTCTAACAAAATCCACTAATTCCTATGTTAAGTTTGCATATTATTTCTATATCATGTTAGTATACTATCACATTTATTTATTGATTGGATGACTGATTTATTGATTTATTCTCTTAGACAATGCGAAGAATGCTTGCAGAACAAAATTTATTCACAACATGATTTGTAGTTTTACTTTTTTGTTTTGCTAACAACCTAACCTAACAACACTTTTTAGTTGCCACACGTCATTTTATATTCCCATCGCTTAAATGTTTCCCCAAATTTGGCTCTCTTCTAATGATTTCCATTTCAGCAATTTTAGTTGTGTTTACCAAGATATGACAAACGTATATCTATAGTGTATGTATTTATTCCAGAAACAAATTAATTTAAGGGGAGGAAAACTTCTTTTTTTTTTCAAAGAAAGTACACTTACAATACCAGGGGTAAATATTTCTTCCCACAAGCCAATCAATTGGTAGAGACACCCTTACATTATAATAGCTGGGGTTCAGAGCCGAGGGGTTTCGATAGCGCAGCCTCATGTTAACCGATGGGAGGAAACTATATATTTCGTGAGTTGGTAGGGGGAGATAATGTGTTGAGAACCAAAGTATAGGTCAAGGTCACTTAACCTGACAAAATAGTTGACAATCTAGATTTGGTGTTATAATTTCAATTCAGGGCTGTGGACTCTGTCCATATTTCAGTTTACCATCCAGTCATCATGCAAACAATCATTTTAGATTCTAGGGTGTGCTTTGTGCTCTTCAGATACCTTAACAACAAGAGAGAACCCCCTGCTGATATTGAGGTCAGAGGTCACAAAATCCCAAACAAGGCAATGCTGTAATCTGGGGAAGTTAATTAGTTCACTCCAAAATTAGAATCTGTTTGTTGTGCGGGCGTATATTGCAGCCAAGTTTGACTTTTGTCCCCATTTTTGACTCTTTGTCCCCATTTTGTAAAGCTTGACAGGTGTGTAAGTTGGCAATGTATAAATTATTGTTAGCTTATTGTTACTCACCGGCTGATGTTAAAACAGTTGTGAAATTGTTTCCGACTCGAATGTATATGTTTGTGTATTGTGGTATATATTTGCATCAAATTTATGCTTCTTATATTCGGTATAAGCACATGGCAATTTACCCGATTAATGAAAAGGCGACTCGAATAGCGGAATTTCATTAACTGTGTTATGAAATGTAAATAATATACGTCGTTTATTAATTGCATCTTTTGTTGTATCATGAGAGACGGTTAGAGAAATATAGTTTCCAATAAAATATTGTTGATCGCCTATTCTGTGAAGACTAGAGGCCCATTACATAGCCAGTGTGTGTGAAAATGTTTCTCTCTAATGCAGTTATGTGATTCTTCGGTTCTAATCGATATCTATCATTACGCTTGCTTTTATGTTTAGTTTGTGATCAGGTAAGTTGACATTGATTGCAATCTGAGCTGACGCTGTAACTCTCCGAGGTGTGTTATTTGCTCACACTATATGGCATACATGTGATGGTTTTACCTGGTATAATTGAGGCTTTATCTGGATATGGAATGAATTATAGAATGGTATATATCGTCTCAATTGTTCCCTTCCCTCACCACAAAAAGCAAAACAACGAAAAATTAGCAAACAATGTGGTTAACGTGTTGCCACTCCATGTAGTTACTCATCGTTGGAACTATTTTATTAACTGAAAATTTCCATATTTAAGCTTTATTCTATCAATAAAAAGAATAAGAAAAAAAACTATCCACAAGCATGTCCGATTGGGGTTGCGCATAGTAATAGTTTTACTGCTACCTATTCGAACTGATCTGGTGGATTATGCATGGTTAATCTCAATAACTTACCTACCACAGGTTCAAGCCAACTCTCGCACCTAAGCCAAAGTTGCACCCCAACTCCAGAACTTCTCAAGGATGGGAATTATCATCGGGGAGACTCAGAAGCTTCTCTCTCCAGGTCGATTCACAGCTTGAGAGGGGAACATCTTTCGATGAGGTATAGATTTGACTTTGAAATCGGTTCTTTAGAATGTCTGTTTCTCGTCTCGAATATTTTGATATTATTTCCTTCTTTCCTTGCTTGTGACGCAAACGGGACTCCCCTTCCCGACCATAAATTTCTTCGTCTATTTCTCTGTCCATACGGAGTTCTCATTCATGAAGACTCTGTTGCGATGTCGTGATATATATGCAGATTAGTAAACAATCGTTTAAATCATACGAACGAATGAACTTTGTGTCGTAGAGAGACCCCTTAGCCGGCAAATCTTCCCGCTTGATGGAAAGAAATGTTTTTTTCTTGTCCCCCCGACAGTTCGAAGGGCTAAAAGGTGACTATAGTATTGGTGTCGATGCGTCCGTCCGACATCGTTTCTGGACAACAATTTACGAAAAACAACCGATTCTTTTCAAATTCGACCTGAACGGGTTCTTTCCAAATTTGGTATGTGGGTACCTTGCCTCAAGATCTCGCTTGGGATTGTTTTATGCCGATCGGCCTGTAGGTGGTGCCACCCGGTGGCCAAGGTTTCCGGGCAATAACTTCTTAAAACCTGAACGGGTTCAAATTTGGTATGTGAGTACGTTGCCACAAGATCTCATTTGGGATTTTCACCTGTAGTTTGTGCCATCTGGGGTCCAAGCCAAATGCTCTTTCAGGCCAAATTTGGTAATTGTGGGAACCTTGCCACAGGATCTCGCTTGGGATTGCTTTCTATGCCGGGTACTGAACGCCAAAATCAGTAGTTTCAACGTCGGAGGACTTAACCGCTTGTGTTTTCATTTTTATAGACGTCATTTATTGTCTAAATTGCTCCAGGAAAGTATAAGTGTTAGTAGTTGTACCAAGTTCAATTATGAATTTTCAGAAGAGAATATTGCAGACAACCATGCTAAGTCAGGCTGGGTGCGTCAGAAACGCATCGGTAAACATGGAATATTGATGATAATATTTAGATCAATGTTGTTGAGATGCGACTCACTGATTATTAATTGCAATCTTTCTTGATGGTTATTAACTCTCCATCACAGGTAATGTGATCAGGTGTTCTCTACTCTCCAGGAAATTCATGCTTTTCTACTACTTAACCTATAATCTATTTCCGTTGATAGACCGTTGCCTGGACGCGTCATGCTATTGTGCCACCGAAAACCACAGAGCGAGGAGCGATCTTGGCCTTGCACGTGGACTTTACACTCATGTACTGATGGGTTTACTTAATTTCCACAAATCGTCCCATCATATCAGTCACGCCGTATGACGACATATCAATCTCGTATTGGTATCCGTGTAGGCGATTATATTGAAGAAAACGAATCGTGGTACCATTTATATTTCCTGTTGCCGATAAAGGCGGTAACGACCGAAGTATTCGCAAGCACCTTGTATTTATGTTGTATGTTTGGTTGTATAAACTTTGTCTGTCGTGCACCAATATAATGGATACCCGTACATAAAATATGTTCTTAAATGTCTCTGGGAAATTTTATTATTCTAATTAGTATTGGGAATTTTATTATTCCAATTAGTATTTGCTTAAGTATCCGTCGAGATGTCGGTCTTCAAATACACCATATTTTCTTTTCAGATTCCAACGATACCGTCACTTTCGCCATATAGGAAACCGAGAGGTCCTGCCGGTCGACAACTTCCGGCGAGATACAAGCGCTAGCTAAAATGTCTCTTCAATGGCCAAAGTATAGTCTACCTCATAATGTCTGCGAATTAGTCCAATTTTGAATCTGGTCTATCGAGTGTCAGACTCATGGAGCTAAAAGTTAATAAAAGTTTGTGAATGTTTGTATATTATCATCTTGGCAGGTCTTAACAACCCAGCTGATCTTGCGGAAACAGTCCGTTGATCAAGTTCCACATGCTCGTATCTCCTGGTGTAGACCCGTTTCGATTGAGTGAATTGTGCTTCCTCTTGCAAAACTTCTAAATGTGCTTGCTTCCGTGGAATTTTGAATGTTCGACAGATCATTAAGGTGTATTGTGGGTCTGCACATTTGATATCAGTACGTCTGGTGTGTTGGCTAAATTTGGTCTAAGCAGAAATCCGATAGACCACAATCTAGCGTTCTTTGAAATGACGGGTGGGGAGCAAATGGTAGTAATGCGTTTTGCATTGTCGCTCAACTTTTCGATTCTCGGCCGCCGTCTGCAATCCAGAGAAGAAATACGTCTTCTGTTTTTTACCCCTCGGCCAAAATTTGGCCGAAGGGTATTGTCGTCGTCATGTACGTCTGTCCGTCTGTCCGTCCGTCCGTCACACCTTTCTCGTTACCAAGATATCTTCAGAACGACTTACCCTAGGCACACCAAACTTGCAGTGCACATCCGTATGCGCGTGACGCAGAACCCTATTGAATCTGGACCTGATTGGTTGGAAACTTTGGTGGCCATCTTTAATTTATGCGAAACCATCACAGCTTTCTCGTTACCAAGATATCTTTAGAACGACTTACCCTAGGCACACCAAACTTGCACTGCATATCCATATGCTCATGACCCAGAACCCTATTGAATCTGGACCTGATTGGTTGGAAACTTTGGCGGCCATATTTAATTTATGCGAAATCATTAATCTTGTGTATCTTAGGTACCATTTCACTGTTCCGTGTGTGAACTTGGTATAGATCATCGATGCATCAAGAAACTTCAAAGGAATGACCAAACCAGTTTCCCTGATTCGGTGGAAACCTTGGCGGCCATCTTTAATTTATGCAAAATCTTTAATGATATATATCTTTGATACCATTCAAGTGTTCTATACGAAACTTGGTATACAGCATCGATGTATCAAGAGACCTGCAATGTTTAACCACATCAGTTCCTCTGAGTGGCAGGAAGGATGGGCGGCCATCTTTAATTTATGCGAAATCATTAATGATCTCTATCTCTGATACCGTTCGAGTGCTCGATGTAAAATTTGGCATATATCATCGATGCATCAATAGACTTACGATAAATGGCAGTTCTGGTGTTTCTGATTGGGCGGAAACCTTGGTGGCCATCTTTAATTTATGCAAAATCTTTGATGATGTATATCTTTGATACCATTTCAGTGTTCTATATGAAACTTGGTATACAGCATCCATGTATCAAGACACTTGCAATGAATAACCACATCAGTTTCTCTGAGTGGTGGGAAGGATGGGCGGCCATCTTTAATTTATGCGAAATCATTAATGATCTCTATCTCTGATAATTTTCAAATGCTCTATGACAAAATTTGGTATACATCATCGATGCATCAACAGACTTATGTAATGAATACCGACTTCTCTGATTGGACATAAACCTTAGAGGCCATTTCTAATGGCAAATTTTTTCATAATCTGTATATTTGTCACTTGACTGCTTGGTGTTCCTGAAGTCTTGCTTCAAATTGAATACATTATGAATGGCTGGCGCCCAGAGCCGAGGGGTTTTCAGATGCGCAGCTTCGTATTTTCTTTTGACATATTTGCATGTAGGATACAATGTATTTTTTCTCTAACCTGTTTCAGAGAGACGTGCCAATTATGTGCCAATTATGCAGTGTTTCCTAGGCATTTTCAGAAAAATATTGTATAACTATACTTGATTTGAAGTTGAAAATGCGTTAATGAGTTAACCTCACTCCCGTGATGCTTCACTTTTACTGTATCTAAGGTTTGGGGCAGCATGTTCGGTCTACAACACGAGCAACACAGCTACAAGTTTTAAAGCAAACAAGCTATGGTAGCCCAATGGTTAATTGTTCACCAAAAAGTCTCGTTGGATTTAAGGTATTCCCACCGCAACATTCGAGAATCATTGACGTCTTGCGGAACAGAATCACATCAAAACAACCGGAGAAGGATGAAAGGAAGCGGCATTGATACAAACGGTTCAAACCCAAAACTACAGCGACCCTATACTGGCTTTCAGGAAGCGTGGGGGTCAAGACTTCGTCCAGCGAAATCGCCGAACTATAACGAACTCCTCACAAGATAATAGATTGCCAGATCGATCAGAACCGTCCATCCACTGTGACAGTCGCGAAATATTCTGAAGTCGGCAAATCGCCCAGTTATTGAGACTGCGGGTCTTTGTGGATGGTCGACACAGTAGTAGGCGTTAAGCCCCACACAAACTAATACAGTAATTCAAATCACACTCCATCTTTTCCATATGGTGCCAAAATTTTGCGCGTTCATTGGGAGTCTTGCTAGGGGTGTTGCAAGTCATAATATATATTATAATATATTTATATTCGGAAAAAGGAAAGAACACTGATATGTAGTTTGATGGCTGATATGTAGTTTGATGGTTGGTTGATTGTACCATGTTTGTCTGGCACAGGAGGTAGATTAAAGTGCCAAAAAATTAGGCTCTTTGACGATCCATTGTGATCAGTATGTGTAGAGCCTAATTTTCAAAATTCGAAATTCATTTTTTTTTTGTAGTTTTGGTTAAGTTTTTGTTAGGGTTAGGGTTTGCTAGGGTATGTTTGTTTGGGTCATCGTCGCCGTGTGACTAATAAGGTTAGGTGCGACGTTAAACTTCAAACAATCAATTGATGGTTGATTTTATTGCGTTCTTTCTTCCAGTGAAGAGGCCAGTCTGGCAACTATAAGCCCATTGGAAGCCATGTGAGCAGGCTGTACATTTACCTACCTCTTGATACATGTTTACGTACGATTTGGACGATGGTATTTTGTATGGTGGAAGAACTGTTTCGACATTTGATTAAGACATAATATTGGTCCATTGTCTCTCAACTGGGAATGGAAATGTACCAGACAGGAATATTCTCCGTTGATGTAACAAAAGGACAGACCGTGGGAATGGTTGGAAATCATTCGATTCTGACTGTGTAATTATATACGCCCCCAGTATCAAAACCCATTATCACCGCGTGAAAACTATCAAAATATCTATAAATACCACCTTATATACTTGTGCCGTAATTGTATTAGCAATTTCTAAAGGCAATTCTCTTCATGCTTGAATAGCACTGCGGAAACTGCTGAGTGCATCATGCGTTTCGTTCCGTACACGCGCGACTGGAATTTTATTCCATGGATGCAAGTCAATCGTAGAACCAACACGTTTTACCCTACCTGCTTATCGATTCATTGTACTCGCTAGAAGAATCTTAAGTGTTAACGAATGCATTCGTGTGCTGTGCTGTAAAAAGTACAAAAAGTATTGAAAGTGAATAAATCAGCTGAACTCGCTGTATTAATGAATATTTATTCTGTTTTAATTCGAATGGAGAAAATCTATTAACAGAACAAAAACATGAACTGTAAAAAGGAACAACACTGAATAGTCGGTCGGTACGTGAAAATAGAATAATTGAAAGACAAAAATACCATCTTGGTGAATTGGCCACCCACGTGTGTACGGACATTTTGTTTGTACTTGTATCATAATAAAATAATATATTAACACTCCCCAAATGTATATGTCACTATGGAATCTTACCATATTGCTTCAACGTGAACGTCCATCAATCGTGTTATCACTTTGGTGTGGATTTAAACGGACGTTGAAGATGTGGGCTTTTTCGTTGGCTTAGCCGAATACATCTCGGCAGTAGAATATCATTGGATGTAACCGCGGTATAGACGGCGCGGAACCAGTGTGTTCCATAACACCGGGTGGAGTTGAAATGGTCGTTATAGAAGAATGGAGATGGTGATCCTCTCCCCCTCTCTGGATTGAGTGGACCCGCCCAAGTACACAGACATGGGGACCACACAGCCAGAAAAAAGGTGATGGCTCATACCCTTTAATGGTGATCAGAACTGGTCAGCACCTTTAAAAGGTGACGGCCATCACCTTTTGAGGGTGATGAGGCAAAATTTACAATCATTGCTCATCACTCTTCAGAGGTGATGACCATCATTATTAAAGATGATAAAAAAAGGATCTAACTCATCACCTTTTCGGGATGATAGTTATCAGCTATTTTCTAGCTGTGGACATTATTGAATATGGGATGAGATGGGATGACTGAACAAATAATTCATTTGAAAGAAGCAAGGAGCGACGTACAGTTGTGGTCGAGCATTGGTTGGATATTCATTTATTTAGATTATTTGTACTCGTAAATCACAACTTTGGCGCTTAACACTCGAGGAATAGTGTTACTTTCCTAAGTAGAATAGTCTATTTCTATTTCAACTGATAACATGGGATCAATGTGACTGAAGTTAAGATAAAAGCGGATCAGTGCTTAGAATGATATGTCCGGTTGTTTTATTATTTGTGGCTTCCTTTTTCTTAAACGTTCATAATCCCCAACGTGACATCTCTGATTCTGAATACCAAGGTAATGCTGATTGCATTCGGCCATCTCAGATAGATTCAGTGCCCAATTGACTAGGGACTTCCCTCTCGGTGGATTTCCCGGTTAGCAAACATGTTGAACACGCATAACCAACTCTAACGTATCTATGCTGTAGAAATTTCAATCACTGTCCATCTCATATATCGATAATCTTGACAACTCAACTGTCGTGCTTTGGTCAAGAAGTCATTTGATGAAGTATGTAGACCCAAGCGGAGAAAGCCCCTTAAAGTTCCACTAAATACATTGAAACCCCTTTACCGTTATACTTCATAACTTCGACAACTTCGTAAGAACGTCAACCAGTGAACCTTTACAGAGACTATGTGATTGGCTGGATTTTCTTCACAAGCCAGCAAATGAATATCCCGTATTTCCATTTGAATTGACCTATCAAATGATTTAAAACTGGAAGATATCCCACAATGCACTATTGTTTTCTATAAACCTTCATTAACCCAGAATAGGAGGCGGAAACTTATATGAAATAGATGTAAAAGAAACAAATGCATGTACGAAGATTTAGGTTAATATCAGTGCTAAACAAAAGATCATCAAAGTGTAAGTAGATATATATTGTTTTATAATTACAGTACGAATATGTCGGATGAATTATCTTCATTTTGAGAGAAACTTTCGGTCGTATCGAATCTACAGACTCGCATTTATCATAATGTGGAATGATAAATACTTTAGCGATGTTGATAAGTGAGTCAAATTTTATGTCGATCGGACCTAAGCTCTCCACAGAAACAGAAGAGAACCTATTGAAACATGAGAGTAGTAGGGTAAGCGTAAATCGACTCAACTTTCACCCGGATGTAAAAATGACGTCACTTCCGGTTGGGGTGAATGAGGCGTGACCTTTGGACATGTCTAGACTTGTTTGTGTTTGTCTGGGGGTTTTCCCCACAAATGCCGCCATTTTGGAGCCGCCATTTTTCTTGGGACATGTCCAGACTTGTTTGTGTTTGTCATGTACTGGGGTTTTTCCCCACAATGGCGGCTAATCCGCCATGTTGGAGCCGCCATGTTGGAAAATGGCGGCTAATCCGCCATGTTGGAGCCGCCATGTTGGAACATGGCGGCTAATCCGCCATGTTGCAGCCGCCATGTTGGAAAATGGCGGCTAAAGGCGGTTAATGGCGGCTAATCGCGTGACCTTTGGACATGTCTAGACTTGTCTGTGTCTTTTGATGTACTGGGGTTTTTCCCCATGTTGGAAAATGGCGGCTAATGGCGGAAGGTGACCGCCATTGTGGGAAAATGGCGGATACGTTGACCGAAAAGACCCGAAGGTGAACGCCATTCTTAACCCCACAGATCCCCTCCCACGGACCTGACCGAATATAGTCGGAGGTGAACGCCATTGTGGGGAAAACCCCCAGTACATGACAAACACAGACAAGTCTGGACATGTCCATAGGGTCTACTGAAATTCGGGTCCCTTTCACCCGGATGTAATGACGTCACTTCCGGTTTATGGTGGCGGTCATGAGGTGTGCGCAGGAGTGTTCTCAGCCAATCAGAAGCGAGTATTTTGACCCGGTGCATTATGGGACATATCCAAGATGGCGGCGTCCGCCTTCTGGTTCAAGATGGCGGCACGTCCGGTGACGAAAACTGGCCATTTTGTCGGAATGTGGTCATCTAGTGTCGAAAACTGGACCCTGTATGGACGTGCCCGAAAAGACACGAAGGTGAGCGACATTGTGGAAAAACCCCACAGACAGGTTAGTACATGCATTCCTATGATGTTCACAGGTTACGCCCATTCACGAAGGGCCGTCACAGGGCGTAGTAGAAAAAAGCGCATTTCTAACCTTATTGACCTTATGGCGCAAGCGAGTATAACAAGTGCCACGCACGATGTATAAAACCCTACCCAACAGGTACACTATAAAGCCACCTCTCTAACCTTTCGCTTTTCATTCCCCACCATGGCAGCGAGCGGAACAGAGCTTGCGTTATTCCAACTGACGTCCGACGTCTACCTCATCGTCAATGACGATCACCTGGAGCTGGTCCAAGACGCACCGCAGAAGGTGAAGATTTTGTTAGCGCTATCAGGCTGGACTCTATTGACACGATTGTTACAGGGAAAAGAGCCCGAAAGGGCTTTCATGCACGTGGAAGTCGGTGTGCACATACGCACTGCTGGAGAGGATTCCCTTTTTCCCCGGTTGGAACAGAGTGGAGGTACCTATATCACACTCTCTCCACCCTTATGGATGACACTGAAAGATGTACTCCCCGAGGTGGATGACTTACTACACCCCGAGGTGAAAGAAGGGACTGTGGCTACCCGGAGGCTTACACCTGGCTGCACTCTATTGTTGTACCCCAAACGAGTGGACCTCATCGATAGCGGACTTAGGTGTTGGTGTACGACTGAACCCAAAGCGCACGTCTCTTTGGACTACCTTGAAACGGGTGTTGGGTGACCTGCACGGTGATAGCATTCACCTGTGTGACGACGTCTACATTTTCTGTGGTCCCTTTTTCGCTCGACTCCTCTGTCTGAACGACGGTGGTTTTACCCTGGACCCCGATCTATGAACGGCTTTGGAACAAGTAGTCCCCATTGTCGATAAGGTACTATCTCTATAGGAGCCACATAACCCATCAGAATAGTACGTATCACGGACTACACCCGTAGATACATCTAGGCGCGCATGTGTGACATGGTCTATAAAACACGTCCCTCTGGATCCCACACCTTCATTTCTACGGTTGCAGAGCCATGACGGAGATCCAGCCCTATGCGACTCGCATTTTACAGCATGCCACCGTGGTTAATTCACTCACGGGTTACCGAGCAGTGGTCCGGTCCATGTTTGCAGATGGCGACGACAACGAGGGGCGACGCCAGATCCTGAACGAGTTCACAGAAGCGGTCCTCCACAGAGTGCACTCGATGGAGAGGTGTGCCATCACTCACCACTACTGGACTATGACAGCCATCCTTGATGCTCGGGCTATGGACCACGAGCGCTCACGCCGGAATCAGCGACGGCTGGTTGGCCTAGTCATGGTCTGTGCCCTATTGACCCTGGCGCTGTGGCATTGACAGTGGCACCTGACTATAAATACGAGGGTCAGACACAGTGTGCGTCATTTAGCGATCGTCATTGGGTCAAGCATGTCACCTGTTCTACGAGCCATCCTTCCCCTTACACCCCGGGTGGGGTTACACGTCTATGAAGATAAAGTCACCCTCGTGGAAGACCGTGTAGATGTTTGCTGGTCGCCCGCTGAGACCGTATCGAATACGGTTACACTACACCGTGACGGCTGGACCAAATTTAAACGGGTGTTGAGCGGCGAGCTCGACGGACACCTCATCCACATAGACAATGCCATCTACGTATACCGTGGACCTTTCTTCCCACGCCTGGGCCGCTACCAAGACCCTACGTGAGGCTTCACCCTAGACCCCGATCTGTGGACAGCCTTCGAGAAAGTGGTGCCTATCGTGGACCAGCTGTTTACACCGGACGAGCGGTCATCAGACGAGTTGGAGTGGGCCCGTGCCCTGAGAGAAGCGGCGGCAGAACCCAATGAACAAATGTCTAGCCATGAACCAGACGACGAGGCTATAGACTATCCGGCTAGACTTTGACCACCCCATCCCTTGATCTCACGGGGTTCTCCCTATAAATACGAGAGACAGTCAGATCTGGTACCATTCACGTACTGACCATGACGGAGCATATAATACTGGCGTATCTCAGCTTGACCCCCGAGGTTTTCCTGCACGTTTATGCAGATAAGGTCGATATCATGGAGGAGGTGGGAGACATCTGTGATGCGGACCCTACACAACCGTGCCCGGCCCACATTCGTCTGTCCCGGGAGGGCTGGACCAAATTCAAACGCGTGTTGTCTGGTGAACTGGACGGCGACCTCATCCACTTGTGTCACGATGTGTACATCCGACGCGGTCCTTTCTTTGCTCAATTGGCTCGGCTAGATGGAGGTACAGTGCATTTTACCCTTCACCCTGATCTATGGTCTGCATTGGAAGATGCCGTAGTAGATGTGGATCAAGTGCTTATCAAGCGGTCATCAGACGAGTTGGACTGGTCATTTACCATGGACACTGTGGAAGCCAACGAAGAAAATGAGAAAGAAACTCCGGCCCAAGATATACCCGTTATAAATAAACGATAGAGCCAGGGTCCATCATGATTTGTCACCATGAAGCGCTGGGAGAAGGTGTTGGATAACTTATACTACAGTCCCGACAGTCCGGCGGCCTATAGTGCATTGTCGGCTCTCTATCGAGCGGCCAAACCCCAGGGGATACAACGTGCCCAAGTCCGAGATTGGTTAAGAAAACAAGACACCTATACCTTACATCGATCTGTCCGTCGCCATTTTCTACGGAACCGGGTCATCGTGGGAGGAATAGATGCCCAGTGGCAAGCGGATTTGGTCGATATGAGCGCCTTTGCCAAACACAACGATGGGAATCGGTATATCTTGACGTGCATCGATATCCTATCGAAGTATGCGTGGGTGGTACCCATCCGGACGAAAACGGGGGCGAATCTCATAGTGGCGTTCAAAGACATCTTCAAGACCGGGCGCAAACCTTTGTATTTGCAAACCGACGAAGGCACGGAATTCCTCAACAGACCGTTCCAACAGTGTCTGAAAGCCCAGAAGGTGTTTTTCTTCCATACGTACAACGAGACCAAGGCTTCCGTGGTGGAAAGGTTCAACAGGACATTCAAAGGCCGCATGTATAAATATTTCACCTATAAGAATACAAGGCGGTACATCGATGTTCTCCCGAAACTTGTGAGTGGTTACAATCGAGCCTATCATCGGAGTATAGAGAGAGCCCCCATTACCGTGACCCAACGCAATGAAGCCCAAGTCCGGCGTGTCTTGTACCCCAGGCCATCGCAGCGAACGCCGAAGGCGGTGTACAAGGTCGGGGACCCTGTACGGATCAGTAAAGTCAAAGGTCAATTTGAGAAAAGTTACTTGCCCAACTGGAGCGATGAGCACTTCCTGATTAAACGGCGCCTACCCCAACAGCAGCGAGTCTATGAACTGGAAGATCTTCAAGGGGAACCGTTGCTAGGGACGTTTTACGAGATGGAATTACAGCCTGTCGTAAAAACACAGCAAGACTACTACACGGTGGAGCAGATTTTGAAAACGGAACGTCGACGTGGCAAACTGTTTCATTTCGTCAAATGCCAAGGTTGGCCCAGTTCCTTCAATTCCTGGGTCGCTGCCAACCAGGTGAAACGACTATAAAGCCAGACACCACTACCGTCATCCTTCATTCCACGTCCGACCACGGTGCTATGGACAAACAGCAGCTGCCTCTGAACACAGCGTCTCCCAAAACGCGCAAAGCGCAAGTGGGCTTTGTGGTGATAGTGCTAACCCTGCGGAGTGTGTTGTACGGAGGTGTGTTTTACGACGTAGCCTATGTCAGCACGTTACTTAACCAACTGAGAACACCAGCCACCAGTGAAACCGGTCTACAGATAGCACCAGTCAACCCCGTATCGAGCCCAGTCACCACCACACCCCGTGTACAAGCCACGTCGAGCTCCACACCAAGCTCTACACCTACACCAAGTACACCAAGTACGTCTGAAGACCCACCGGATTTCATCCCTCACAGTGAACAGACAACGACGACCGACGTTGTACCCACCCCCATCATCCCTCGCAGTGAACAGACAACGACGACCGACGTTGTACCCACCACTCCAGTTCACTCGTACGAAATTTAGAGCGGGTTACCACAACAGCGCATACAGCTCGGACCATGGACCCTCGGTGGCAGCATCCCTTCACTTGTGTCATCGCAGGACCGATGGGTTCCGGCAAAACGCACTTCGTCAGGAAGCTCCTTCAACACGCCGACAGCATGATCACCCCACCTATTGCCCGAGTCGTGTGGGGTTACGGAGAATGGCAGGAAGCGTACGCAGCAATGCCCCACATCACGTTCGTGGAAGGCCTACTTTGGAACCCGATACCTTGGTGGTTCTGGATGATCTCATGGCGGAGACGGATGCGCGGGTCACCCAACTCTTTACCAAAGGCAGCCACCATCGACGGCTCAGCATCATCTACATTGTGCAGAATCTGTTCAGTAAAAACAAAGAACATCGGAACATCAGCTTAAATGCCCACTACCTGGTGGTCTTCAAAAACCCGAGAGATACCACTCAACTGCTGCACCTGGCGAGACAGATATATCCCGGCCGCACACCGTTTGCGTTGGAAGCCTTCAAAGATGCGACAACCCCTCAGCACGGGTATATGCTCTTCGACCTCAAGCAAGCCACCCCCGAGCACCTTCGACTACGGACCGGCATCTTTCCCGGAGAGGCCCACCACGTGTACATGCAAAAATAATGTAAACACACCACAGTGGCGCCCCCAGCTGGGATATGTGTGTTTGATGATGGGGATAATAAAAAGAATGAATACCACAGCATGGTTGACTTTGTCTCTGTTCTCTGACGTGGATAAAAAGGGCAGAGTTGTGGGTTCTGGCATTAGTTGTACATGATGTCTGCGCGAGTACGGAAGCACGCCCCGACGCTCCGTGTATTGAAGACGGCCCCACCCGAGTTGGTCCGAACCATTGTACGCGGTGCGGACCCTGACCTTGTACGCTGTTTGTGCGAGATCGGGTACAACCTGTTAAAAGGCAACGTACCACTGACTCCGGCTCAGAAGACCAAGTTGGCCGAGCATAAGACAGGTCTCCGAACCCTAGTCCAGAAGCGGGTCCCTCAAACACAAAAGAAAAAGGTGTTACAGAAAGGCGGCTTTCTCGGGGCCATCTTAGCACCGTTGGCCGCTTCCGTGTTGGGTCCAGTATTGGGTGGACTCTTCGGCCGACAATGAACCACACGAAAAAAATGGTCCTCGTCGAACCACGATTCCTTCAAAACCTCCAATCGCCCTACCCTGTCCCACCTACGGTGAAGACCATAAACACCCTCGATGGAGAGATGCAACAGATCTTACAGAGACCGGGGTTAAGCGACAGTGAGAAAGTACAACGGTACAATGAGACGCTTCAACGGTACATGACGTTCATGGACCAATACAAAGTGGCCGTCAGCACCGCTCCAACAGCCGCCATTACCAGGGGTAGCACCCACAGCCCCACAGTGGGTGGAAGACGAAGTGCTGAAGAGTGTACCTGCATCGTTCAAGAAACAAGCTGGCCTGGTATTACAACGGATGAAACAGAATCCTAACATGACTTGGAATGATAAAGGCGAACTACTGGTACAGAATCAGGTGGTTCCCGGTACCCACAGGATGGATTTAGTGAATGACCTGATGCGTAAACGCAGGTCGCACACGGATCCTCGAGGATGGGAGGTCTTCGCTCAAGGCTTGAAAGACATGCATGTACCACAGGAATTGGTGGGGAACCCCCACCGCTGGGCCTTTATGCAGCGAACCCAGCAATCGCCGAGTGGCCCACTACCTTCTTGGGAATCCGAATGGGAACCGGAGTCACCCCCCAAAACATCACCACCACAACGGGCACCTTCTTTTCAGACCTTTAAACAGGACACCTCACATCTCCAGAGCCGTGACACGTAGCAAGTCAACGCGACGAACACGACGCCGGACACAACCACCCAAGGCCTGGAACACCTATTAAAACCAACAGCAGCAGCAGGACAGCTCAGTCGTCATGTTTTACCTCACCCTTCCCAGTAACAGTTCGCTGGATGTGTTTCCTGACAACACCTTGGCCAAGTACGTGACCCAGTTACCGCAACCGTTGCATTTACCTGGGCGGTGGGAATGTGGCCTCGTGGATATCCAATACCCTTACTCGTGGTACAACGTGCGAGCCAATGAAGTGTGGTACGAGGTGACCTACGAAGGCAAAGACACCGGACTCACCCTCCCCGAAGGCCAATACGATACTCCCAAGGAGTTCATGGGTGGGCTGTTAAGACTGTTGCATTATAAGGCTCTACGTGAGGTCACGAATACTTCAAGACCCATCAAAGACTATCCCTTCAAGAATCACGTGGACTTCGATTACAACGCACACAACGACAAGGCACAGCTTATCGTCACCGCCAACGCGAGTGTCGTACTGAGTCCTATCCTACAGCAAATGCTGGGTTTCGATCTACTGACTTCGCTGGTCCCACCGCCCACCAAGGCGAGATCCCGATGGATATGAAGTCGGGTATGTACGGACTCTACGTCTACTCGGACGTGGAGGACAACCACATCGTGGGCGATATCAACACACCTCTGTTACGGGTGGTGCCCATTAACAAGTTGTATGGAGATCAAGTCACCCACAGTTTCACTCACATGCTCTACCTACCCGTACGACAAACCGACATCAACACGATCACGGTGGATATAAGAGATGACACGGGACGACCGGTGGCATTCGAACGCGGGAAAGTGGTGCTGACACTTCATTTTCGACAAGCACGTGCTCCCCACTTTGTATAATGAAGGTGCCTTACGAGTGCGATGCATGCAGCTATATGGACTATTATGCCCAACAGGCTGGCGGTGGCCTTCCGGTCTTTAGTGGTGCACGCATGCAACGAGGACATGGACTGGGGAACATACTCGGAAGCATCGTCAAAACGTTCCTGCCCTTGGTGACGCGTGGGGTGAAAGCAATCGGCAAACAAGCGGTACGCAGTGGACTGCAAGCGGCCGGTGATGTCTTGGGGGGTACGGCACCCAAAGAAGCCTTGAAACGGCGGGCTAAAGAAGCGGGAGGCGTCTTGGTGGCCAAAGCACAACGCACCGTAGGGAATAAAAGAGCTGCCCCACCGAGACCACGCACCAGTCGACGACCGACCCAGCGACGACACACATCGAAGACCCAAGATATCTTTTCTTAAAACCATGTCCTTGATCCACGCAGAGTCCTGTCCCTCCAACAACAGTGAATTTGATTTGTGGACCGTCCCACCCACACAGACCAGTGCCGAACAAGGATTATGGGTGGAGCATCTCCCGCTCTCCAGCATCAACGCAACAGGGCCCGTCGAGTTCACCATCAGTAATGCGGATACGGCCTATGTGGATTTAGCCCATACATACTTGTATGTGAAAGCCAAGATCGTCAATGGAGATGACTCCAGAATCGTGGACCAAGCAACGGTGGGCCCGACGAATCTCTGGCTGCACTCGATGTTTCAACAGGTGGATATATTTCTCAGCGACAAACTCATCAGTGACTCGACCAACACGTACCCCTATCGAGCCTACATCGAGACGCTGTTGTCGCATGGACGAGAGGCTAAAAAATCTCAACTGACAGCCGCTTTATTCTACCAGGACAAAGCCGAGCATATGGGCGCAGAGAACGACAATACGGGATATAGCAAACGGAAGGCTTTGACCGCGAACGGCGTCTCGGTGGATCTCATGGGTCGACTGCACGCAGACATGTTCATGGAAGACCGATACCTCTTGAACAAGATCCCCATCAAAATCCGTCTGATACGGGCGCCTCCGACCTTCGCCTTGATGGCCACTAACGTAGAGGGGCATGCAGCTGACTATAAGATTGTCATCCAAGACGCGGGCCGGGAAAGTTGGAGGTAGTGTTTGAGCATTCTGAAAAACCGGAAGTGACGTCACACACTTGCGCAGACCCACCAAACCACGTGAATGTTAGTCCAGGTGGATGCTCCCCCCACATATGATTCACATTGATACCTCACTCGACCCCATCGGCCAATTAGGGGCCCACATAGACCCCAACACGTCTATTTCCATACACTTTGGCTACCGCGCATGCGCAGAATGACGATATTTCAGCCCCACACCCAGTCCATCAGATGCCCCCTCACATAGGCTTCACATTGATACCTCACACGACCCATTCGAACCGTGAATAGCCCATCTCTAACCCAAACACACCCACACACACACCCAAAAATGCCTGCTTTCTATACTACGGCCAGGCTGCGCATGCGCAGAATATTGACAACGTACGAACCATTAGTGTAGTCAAGTGATCCTGCATGAGAGCTTCAAAATAAGACATCATACGACACCATTGGACCACCAGGGACTCACCTAGACTCCAACACGTCCACCCCGTATGGACCTATACACCCATAGCCATGCAGTATAGGCCTCGGTGACTTTTTTCAAAAATTTCACCGTTTCGTGCCGGGACACTTCCTATCATGTTTGTCTTGACGAGACTAAGAAAACAAATCCAAACAACCATACCGCAAATGTATAGAAGTAGGTTTCCCAGTGGGACAAACATTGGACCTATACCCCCATAACCCCTATATGGGGCTATATGGTACTTTTTCAAAAATTTCACCGTTTCGTGCCGGGACACTTCCTATCATGTTTGTCTTGACGAGACTAAGAAAACAAATCCAAACAACCATACCGCAAATGTCTAGAAGTAGGTTTCCCAGTGGGGCAAACATTGGTCCTATACCCCTAGTATGGGACTATATGGGTCTCCCTGAACTTTTTCCAAAAATTTCAACGATTCGCTCCGCGACACTTCCTATCATGTTTGTCTTGACGAGACTAAGAAAACGAGACCCCACAACCTATACCACAAATGTCGAGAAGTAGGTTTCCCAGGATGGTCCTATACCCCCCATACCCCATATAGGCATTTTCCCGTAATTTAGGATAAAGTCCGTGTTCCGTATTTTTTCAGGAAAAATTTTACATACACCCACCCTGGAACTAGGGGGAGATAACTCTATTCATAGGCAAGCCCCGTTAAGCCCGGCGACCTATATACCCCCCATACCCCATATAGGCATTTTCCCGGATTTTTCGATAAAGTCGGTGTTCCGGGTTTTTTTCAGGAAAATTTTTACATGCACCCACCCATGACTGGATGCCCCTTCACATAGGCTTCACATTGATACCGCATACAACTCCTTCGGCCCATTAGAGGCTCCCCTAGATCCCAAAACGTCTATTTCCATACCCTTTGGCCACCGCGCATGCGCAGAATGGTGACAACACTCGAGCCGCTAGTCCAGTCAGATGCCCCTTCACGAATGCTTCACATTGATACCTCATATGACCCCATTGGACCATTAGGGGCTCCCCTAGCTCCAAAACGTCTATTTCCATACCCTTTGGCCCCCGCGCATGCGCAGAATGGTGACAACGCCCGAGCCGCTAGTTCAGTCAGATGCCCCCTCACATAGGCTTCACATTGATACCTCATATGACCCCATTGGACCATTAGGGACTCCCCTAGATCCCAAAACGTCTATTTCCATACCCTTTGGCCACCGCGCATGCGCAGAATGGTGACAACGCCCAAGCTGCTAGTCCAGTCAGATGCCCCCTCACATAGGCTTCACATTGATACCTCATACGACTCCATCGGCCCATTAATGGCTCCCCTAGCTCCAAAACGTCTATTTTCATACCCAACGGCTCCAAAATGGCGGCATGCCATTGTGGGGAAAAACCCCAGACAAACACAAACAAGTCTAGACATGTCCAAAGGTCACGCCTCATTCCCCCCAACCGGAAGTGACGTCATTTTTACATCCGGGTGAAAGTTGAGACGATTTACGCTTACCCTGCTACTCATGAGGAAGTGTCTGGATTCTCTTTCAGGTATCTTAAGACTTCACATAACATTGCTACCAAAGCTTCAAATGATAACCCTCGAATGAAAGTGACAAAAATGGCGGGGAGTGAGAGAGCGAGAGTTGAATTCAACATTGCGTTCAGAAATATTTGAGCACTTTTCAGCATATTTTCTCCCACCGCAAGTGGCAGAACAGGAAACACAGTAACTTTATCACAGGATTTTCTCATATGACCCACTTTCAAACATCTGAAACAAAGAGACGAACGGACAACAGAGCAGGATTACTCACAAAGGAACATTCACACAGCAGAGAATCTATCACTTGATTGTCCCACATAAACATTTTAATGATATCACGACCCAGAGTGTACTTTTGCCAGTACAAAAAAAAACTCTGCCACAGTTGACGAAGACCGGCAATCAGTGCACTGAATCTCGACGATGAGAATATTGGGGAAAATGTTAAACGAAAAGGTAACGGTTAAGATAGGAACTCAAACACACTGCCCGTGATATCACGCGACACCAATTTGCTCCAGCTTAAAAACCTGTCTTTGCAAACGACTTCATGAAACAGTCCCGAAAGCAGCGATGAATACTGATGAACACAGCACGGGAGGACCAGGAAGATAGCGCATAATGGTGCTAAGTCAAACAAAAATGTCACCAAAACTGAACAAACTTCCAACGTTCACGGCACAGTAAATCCACAAAATAACGGTTCGAAATTTCACAAACGTAAACCATTCTTTAACGAGAAACTCCACCAAAACTGAACCCAGAGTGTATGAAAATAGCTGAATTCCAGCTGAAAATTCAAATTTACAGAGCGTAACGGAATAGATAAAACAGGTAGTTTACATAAATTCCTGGCGAGGAATGAATCAATATCTCAAACTCAAGTTGTAGAAAGAGACAAAGCACCAACGTTCGTAAAATGAAAGCGGAAAGAAGGATTGTATGGAAAAACCTGGAAAATGATCAAGACTTATTCGATAGATATAAATACGTTAGGTTGGGTTTATTCTGTATCAGCAAACCGACTTCACTGGCAAGAAGTTCGTTTCGGCAATTAGTATAAACACACAAATAACTAAGCAGCGGGGCGTCATCATGTCGAACGTGTACAATATGCCAGAAAACGTTCTCCCGTCCCGATAACAAAATCATTATCACAACCTGATCTGTCTCAACAACCATAGCTCAGCCACGGATATCAGAACATTCGCATATACACAAACAGGAGATTCAAACTGTCCCAACAACCAACGTACACCAAGTAGTATATCAGAAGATCCGTTCACTATGATCGTCAGCGGTCCGACATGCTGTGGAATAAAATCTTTGATTATGAAATTACATCAGCCTCGAGCATAAGCAAAAGATTGGCCAGCTGTCTTTATTCGCTGAGATTGAATAAGAAAATCTTATCATGTGTGTGGAACCATAAGTGCCAGAAAGATTTAATCCGTGCGATACCAGATACCTTGTCGATTGCTTGCGGAGTGTAACAGAGCAACATGATTACATTCTGCAACGCAGGGTTATGAACTTTTTGTTACATATCCTATGGTGTTGCAGTCCATGGCAGTCTGATTATGAAAAATGCGGGCTTTATTCCCGGCATCCCTCATGACATAGAAACTTTTGATAGATTATTAATTTCTTCGAGTTTAATATTGCTTGTCGTTAAATAGCTGAACGCGACGTTAAATTCAATTCTCTCTCTCTCTCTCTCTCTCTCTCTCCCTCTCTCTCTCCTGCACCCTAAACTGTACCCTAATATTCCGATCTGTTCCATACTCCTAGCGACAGACAACAAATCCTCGCACCCGAATAATTGGTTGACGCTTTTCAGAAGTTATGATTTATAACGGTTATATGAAGTGGAACTTCCCCTTTTTTAGCTCATCGGGCCGAAGGCCGGGCTAATGTCATGGCCTGATTGCCCGTCGTGCGTAAACATCTTCTTCTCTGAAACCGCTTGGCCGATTAAGCTGAAACTTGGCATGCATGTTCCCCCCAATGAGTACACCAGAATTTGTTCATGCGGTGTCGATACGATTTTAAATATGGCGGCCATCTTGAATTTTCCAGTGAAATCTTGTCATCATTATTTTTCGGTAACTACTTGGATCTTTCTCCAATTTGGTACACCGGTTCCCCTTTGGGTCTAGTTGTCCAACATGTGAACTTTAGTCCAATTAGAATATCCAATATGGCCACCAGGCAGCCATCTTTGATTTCTTCATGAAACTTTGTTATCGTGATTTCCCGGGAAGTACTGCATGGACCTTTCTCAAATTTGGTACACAGGTTCCCCTTGAGGTCTAGTTGTGCAAGATACCTTTCCTGCTTCGATTCGAAATCCAATATGGCCACCAGGTGGCCATCTTGGATTTCCCCCTGAAACATTGTTATCGTCATTTCTCGGGAGTACTGGATGGATTTTTCTCAAATTTGGTACACAGGTTCCTCTTGGGGTCTAGTTGTACAAGATACCTTTATCGGTCCGATTCCAAAATCCAATATGGCCACAAGGCAGCCATCTTGGATTTCCCTATGAAAATTTATCGTGATTTCTCAGGAAGTAATACATGGATCTTTCTCAAATTTGGTACACAGGTTCCTCTTGGGGTCTAGTTGTGCAAAATACGTTCTCTGGTCCGACTCGAAAATCCAATATAGCCACCAGGTGGCCATCTTTGATTTCGTCATGAAACTTTGTTATCGCGATTTCTCAGGAACTACTGCATTGATCTTTCTCAAATTTGATACACGGTTCCCCTTGGGGTCTAGTTGTGCAAAATACCTTTTCTGGTCCTATTCGAAAATCCAATATGGCCACCACGTGGCCATCTTGAATTTCCCCATGAAGTTTTGTTATCGTGAATTCTCAGAAAATTACTTCATGGATCTTTCTGAAATTTGGTACACCAGTTCCCCTTTGGGTCTAGTTGTACAACATGTGTACCTTAGTCCAATTTGAATATCCAATATGGCCATCAGGCGGCTATCTTGGATTTTCTCATGAAACATTATCTTGATTTCTCTGGAAGTACTGGATGCCTCTCTCTCAAATTTGGTACACAGGTTCCCCTTGTGGTCTAGTTGTGCAAGATACCTTTTCTGCTTCGATTCGAAATCCAATATGGCCATCAGGTGGCCATCTTGGATTTCCCTATGAAACTTTATCGCGATTTTTCAAACTACTGCAGGGATATTTCTCAAATTTGGTACACAGGTTCCCCTTGAGGAACTACTGCATGGATCTTTCTCAAATTTGGTACGCAGGTTCCCCTTGGGGTCTAGTTGTGCAAGATACCTTTTCTGCTCTGATTCGAAAATCCAATATGGCCACTAGGCGGCCATCTAAGTTCTTTAGTGAAAATTTCTTACAGCTACTTTCTCCAGTTACAGCCAGATGAGCTGCAGTGCCGTGGCACTATCTTACCTAACTACAGGTGACTGCGCCTCAACAAAGGACTCGTTGACCCCAGCATGTCTCAAGATTATGTGTGCTGAATGATGGATAGTGTTTAAAATGGCAGGGATATGTTATAATTTCGTCGTGCATGCTTCTTGCTTTGAAAATTAAGATCGAGTTACCTTCCCTTATTCTCGCCCCTTTACTAGCGTTTGGGTGCAGTAAATACCTGTACGGCTGTGAGAGTTAGTTCAAATCTAATATACTAAATGTCCTAATTTGATTGACGACGCTCTTAAAATGTTACGAAATATCACGATAAAGGTTTATCGGGACATACGTCGCGATTTTCGATGGGGATTTCCCGTACCGTACCAGGTTATCTTGCCCCAAGGATTTCCACTGTCATAAGATACTAAGGAAACTGCAGTGATGCCATATCCGGTTGATGCTGTTCCCTGATCTTTGTTCCTGGTCCTAATATTTTTTCTTGCACCTTTGGCTAGGGCGCTGAAACTTCTCGCAATATATTATGGGAGTCAAAATCTACTAGAAAAAGTAACAAAACTCAAAGTGGCGGCTCTATCCTATGACGTCATATCTTAAAGCTCTGTTGGTCGATTTTTCGGTCAGATTTTTGAATATTTTATTTCTGTATTTTTTTCAAAAAAACAATAATAAATTAAAAATAATTATCTGATGTGAAATAAAATACTTTTGGGCACTTTTATATGCATAAATAAGCAATAACAAATTGAAGAAAAATGCTCGAGATAACCCCAATATGATACAGTGTAATCTATATTAGTCCCAGAATGTCCGCTCTCAAATGTGTCGTTCGGAGATGCAGGGGGTAGACAGCTTATCCTAGTTTAATAAAAAAAATTATTATGCCTTTGTACGGACTATGGTTGTGGACATGACTCTTGCTTTCAGAGCTAGGGCACCAATAGGCCCGTCCTGAGATCGAGTTCAATAACCATTGTTTGACGGCGATCGATTTGTGGGATGAGTTGTCGCGTGTAATTTCCTTTTTGATACGTTTTGTGTTTCATTTTTAGACTTTATTTTATATATTGTAAAGGCCCTTGGATATAGTTTAATATTGCTTTTCGATATATTGCTGAACGCCACGTTGAATTCAACTCTCACTCGGAACTAAGCTATCCAGCAATATTATCTGTATTTTACCAAGACTGTATGTTATCCAACAAATAATTGAGTGTTAATATTCACTCAGTTTCTAAGTGACGTTCCCAGGTTCTATTTTCGATTCGATAAACCGATGCAATAAAATGTAACACTGCAATCTTTTGCAGAATCCAAAATTTTCACTCTTTCTGACGATATATCTGAGCTGTGGATAACACAATTTTCAACGACTGAATGGTGCAATGATATCTTTATTCCTATATACATTGTTAATAACAACTGTTGGTATTTATACCTAATAATCGCTCGCTTATCACAGATCATTACCTCTTTCAATGGCGATATCCATGTAGGCCTAAGTTGTCCCCCAATTTTGTATATATGTATAAGAAATACGGTCCTAAGCAATGAAAATCCGGGAACCGTTCTTCATTTGGATCTGTGGTAACATGCACATTGCATACATTTGGAATGAATTTGTCACCAGAGAAATCTTTACATGTAAAAGTCCTTTGATAACCCAATCACATCTACAGTATACCCATACCACTATATTCCACAATTACAAGATGGCACAAAATTCACATTTCATATAATGTTTCTTTGCATGGAGCTTCAATGTTGCTTCACATCCAGAACGATATTCCACAAAATCATGGTCTTGAAAGAGACTCAATAAATCGAGCTGTTCGTTGTGTAAATGATGGACACGTTGGTTTAGTTTGTAAAAATGTTAGTTTGGTTTCGTTTTCATCAGAAAATAGGACGTAATCGGACTTCTCTATGTTGACCAAACCAACGTGTCCACTGGTTACACGACTTGACAAGCTGAGGAAACATTTCGAGTTCACATCATCACTGGTAACGTACCGTAATCTACGAAAATCAAGCTTAATCTTTAAAATTATTCAGGGACAATTCCTCAATTACAGGGATTTTCCCTAAATTCCAGGCTCTATAACTACAATTCAATTTCAGGGAGACACGCCTGAATTTCAGGAATTAATTTCCTGAATTAAGCTTTGAATGCTCTGGAATTTAGAAAATGGTCCTGAATATCAGGCTGAAATCCCCGAAAAGGAATTGCAGTTGAATGGCCTGAGGAATAATCCCTGAATTGTTTTGAGAGTGAGGTTAAGGGGATGCTACTTGAACTGAGGCCTTGATGGATGGATCCGTTGATCCTCTTCTCCATCTCCGAAAACAAGGGACTTAGTCTTAGTGCACAGACATAGGGACCACCATCCTCCATAATGAAGGTCTGTATATTATACACTCCGTACCAGCCCCTGCACTCAGATTGGGGCAATAAGTTATTATTCGAATAAACCGTTTAAAGTAACAGCCAATGAACGGACGGCGTTATAGCGTGCTTCGCCGGGTTCACAGACGGGCCAACTTTATGGTGGAAATACGCTGCAGAACGACCTCTTTGATGTACTCGCTGAAAGGACACGTAGGCGTCTCTATAGTCAAAACAATGACGGTTACTCACAACTTCAGTTCACGAAGGCTGCTTGGAAAGTCTATTAATAAACGACTGATCTTAGTCCTGATTTGTCAGACGAACCATGACCAGGGATGAGGAGGGACCACAGGTCAGGAATATATTAAACGTTCATGAGATGGGATCAATGATTGTGACATTCGACTGAAAATCCTACATGTACAATCGACATGTAAAAATGGGGAGCTTTCATAGAATATAAGATTGCTCACGTCCAGACCAAAATCAGACAATTCACGCATAATATATTTCATTATATTTGCAAGGAGTGCAATTTAGATCTTCAACATCTATACCACCGTTAACCGATCACCTTGTTAGAAATGCAATTCATATCTCTAACATCGAATCGTCGCTATATATATAGCTGAAATATTGCTGAACGCGACGTTGAACCTTAATTCTCTCTCTAACATCGAGACCAATACCTACATAAAAACACAGGATTTATACTTTGTAGTAAGCAGTATACAAAATACATTAACTGATTCTCTAGATTATTTTCTCAAGATATATCGTTCATTGTTTTTAACTATAGTCAGACGATTGGTGGACTAAAACTGTGTTATACTCGGTGAGAACTCACGAGTTCTTCATAGCTCCAGTGTAAGACATATTTCCAAATTAATACCTTAGTTTACCGAGTTTATGGCCATTGGGTGTTCTGGCAGTGTTCTAGTAGTATACATGTGGTCATAGGCTAGTCTCTCAGTTTTCAAGTAGAGATTAAGGACAATTTACATATGGCCATAGGCTTCAGTGTTCTGGTTGTACATCCATTCTACCAGCCGACCACTTACACATTCATACCATTATTGTATACTAGGACAACGGTTAAACTTCATACTGAAATTATTCCGACTTTTATTCACACATTCCGACCAGTATACTATATCACCAGGCACCCGGTTGATAAATCCAGGTAAAGTTTAAAGGGCCCTTACTGGAGAAATAGTCTCTTTGCTCAATAGACAAATCGTTCTACAGTTATCGAAAGCTTGGCTGAACAAAATTGAATGAACGACAAGAGGCAGAATCGGGATGCACATTGCTAACATTGAACGTATAGAGGCCGGACCTGGACCGGGTTGTTGTTTACTGTTAATATTGCTAGCACTGTTATGTTCACCAATAAGCAATTTGAAGCGGATGAAACATGATATTTTAACTGTTTAACATTTATACAAAACTTATACAATCAAGACTTGCGTAAACAGAATTCAACCTGTGAACAGTTTTTTGTCCAATGGCGAAACCCTGAGCCCTGATTGGTTACTATACTTAGCCTTAGCGCTGATTGGTTACTATACTTAGCCGAAGCCGGGGAATTCCCAAGTAAGTAAATCAATGCACAAATAACATAATTTCTGTCTATTTTCTTAACCTATACAGGAGAGTGCAAAGCGGTTCTCCACTTTATGTATCTATGAACTATCGATCTACAAGGGCTTTGATTCATTTCACGGTATAATCAGTTCACTTGGAGCTTTGAATACATCCATACAGAGACAATTCACTTTGTATTGTACTCCAACAGCTATTGGATATTTGTTTCCCCCTTATTTCACTGTTTGTTACATCTCAATAATGGTCTGAATAGAAGCTTTGCGTTCTCAACCTTTTAGAATACTGGACTATTCATTCTGTTATTGAGATGGAAATCTCATTCAGTATATATATTGATACAAACAGCGTTCCAGCATCTTTGGATCACTCCAACATATCTGAGAAGATAAACAACCATGTTATAACAAGCAGTTTGTCACTAAAAAAGGAACTACATCAGCACAGCACTCGAATGGAATCCAACACTTTTCATTTGTATTGTTCCTTAATTTAATCTGAGTAAACTGTAATGGCAATATTACATCTAACGCTGGTGCTTTGAACGTCTCGTGCATTCCCGCCAAATAACACGAGACGAATATATGTCGTGCAAAATGTGATTCACAACACGCATCGTTCCGAGGTCTCTGCATATGAGCATACGTATACCGCGGTTCGTTTGATGTAGTCGTTTGAAGTGTGCAAATCTCGTACACCCTACTGCAGAGTAAGCCAATTGACAGAGTAACCCATTCCCGTCTCACAGCGAGAACAGACGAGTTTTTCGTAGCCCCAATGTAAGATTGATATTTCCAATATAACATAGTTTACTGGGATTTTGCCTCACTGTTGTAACTTGTTCGAATAAAATCACACGTGACTGCCGTTCCTCTTAAATTCATGTTCATGTCATTTACTAAATCGTACTATGTACTATCTTTCACTGAACGGTATTGCTATCACACTAATCCGGGTAATTCCATGTTTCACATGCTAGCCGGAAGAAAGTTAAATGTAAGCTATTTCAGCACTCCATGTAAGCCATTTAGCACTCCAACCTCGATTTTCTGAATCGGGGCCAATGCTTCCTTGCCATTAGTGAACCTTTCAAGAGTGTATAGATATGGAGCTGATTTTATCCAGGGCCCGGTAAAGATGAGTCAGCTCTCCTTTGATGTTGTCTGCCACCGAGGATATCACTTCCTTGTTATCCAGCGTTTGTATGGTCTCTGTAATTGGGTCATAGCGCACTTCGTACGGTCGTTTGATCTTCGCCGCATAACGCCTACAATATTAAAAAATAACGCATTCAATGAAAGATTAATGAAGAATATATACGCGAATTTGGTGTCCTGAAACTGGGTTATAAGATTAACGGACAGAGTGACATACATATACTACAGCCCGTTAGCCTACTATCCTGACGTATATGATGTGAAACTATGACAATCTATTTGTACGAGGACGACAGTCCGGTGAAAAAAATCGATCTGAAGTAAATTTGAAGTCAATAACTTGTTAAGGTCTTGACTAATGGCACAACTGTGCAGTTTCAGAAGAATTATATAGGAAGAATTCGATGAAAGTCTCACAAATAGTCATCGCTGAACGGCGAAACGCATTATTTCAGTCCGCACAAAAAGAATTTGCACAGAATGAACTCTGGACTGCACTCTTAAAGCAGGCTCCATCGGGGAGCGCAAATCCATCAATTTACTAAATTGTTTTTTTTTTCGCTTCTCTACTTTCATAAAAATCACTTGTAATAACCTTGCACAAGCTCACCAGAAATATGTTCATAAATGATACAGATCTGACGATATAGGAACCTCCTGATGTCTTTTACGGCATCATTGAAAACTGCTGACCGCTTCTCTCTTGCAATAAATTAGCTTGTGTTTATATTTTAATTTCTCATTTTATAAGGACTTTCGATTATGGACGCGGAAATTCTTTGTAGACGACGGATGACTGCAGGATGTCTGATATACCGCTTGAATTCTCACATATGACGTAATCTTCCAGTCCAGTATCTGTTCATGCGGACAATATAACTATACCACGCATCACACAATGCTCACACGGTCCCGAGACATACCTCATCTTCTCCTGCATATCTTCGAAAGACTCCGCGACGAAATAGATGGGTTGTAAATCATCATCTGTGTACGCTTGTACGGCTGTCTTATCTGGGTCGAAGGGGAATCTTTTGGGCGAATCGCCTAAGGCATGGAGAAGTTCGCCGTACGACGAGAGAATACCCGCTCCGTATGCTCGAAGTCCGCCACTTTGTTTCAGCAATCCGAATTCCACGGTGAACCAGTACAGCTGGAAAAATGTAAATCATACAGTAAAATACGGAAGCTTGCATGGGTCATGATGATAAAATCTGTTTTGGAATGTGAATATACTGGTCCAAATTTCAGTCTGCAAATGTACAAATTTCGAGATAGCCCAATTTTGAGATACTATATTCAGTCGAAATTTTATCTAAAATTTAGTCAATGTAAATTTACGAAGTTTACGTGTTGACTTAATCTCGACACTCCCACAGTGTTCCCTTTACGCTAGCTAAGAATATTGTTGCTTTGTACGCTTTCGTAATAAAGTTACATGCATATGCATTATTATGGCGTCATCATAGTAACGCTATAATTTGCCTGAATGTGCAAATTATTACATACATGTATCGAGTGTAGAAACATATCACTGGAGCCTGCCATTGATGTTCATCTTAGATCACAGAAAAGCAGGTGAACAGATACAACACTATGCTTTATTATATTCAGCACGCATCTACCTGAGCACGGATAGTCGCTTGTGCACGACAGCAGGAACTGGCATCAGAGGCGCAACCATAGCTTACATTTCCTGATCGTATTTGATGCTGCCTACGTAACAGGCTTTTTACGCGAAATGAAAGAGTGGAAAATAATATCCACTTTGAGCCATCCGTTACACAAAGCCAGAAACATTACACGAAAAGAGTACGCTGCTTTTTGGCGTCACAGTTAGACTATTAGCTACCGGACGCCAGCGAGAGAGGTAGAGGGGACAACATGAATTACGACATCGGCGCATGTCAGGACCGGAAGTCCACCTCAACAGTCAGACTTGTTTTCTGCCACCAGCTTCCGGTTGGTTGAGATTAATTATCCCAGCGACCAATTAAATCCACGGAATCAAAGACCAAGACGAACATCCCTTTCGATTCTGCAATTTCATCTAATGTATCTTTGTGTGTTATTTTGATTCACTAATTTTTCGTCTGGTGTTTTCTCACATTCATCATTCACCTGTCATCGACGGTGAACTTGTTTGATTCAGTTATTCGTATTGACTCCAGGCATTTGACGATTTTTGATTTTCTAGATTTAGCAATGGATTGATTCATTCAATGGCATTCCAGGTCTCACAACACACACAGTAACAATTATCGCTCTCATTATACAACAGAAATACCTTCATATTTCCACGTGGGATTTCATGAAGTCTACACCTCTCGGGCGATCGCCTAGTCAACTGTATAATTACATTTATCACAATTCATAACTACCCATCGGGTTCAATCAAAGATAGGAAGAACTCCATGAGAACCTTCATTGCTGTGTCCAATATTTCTTCACTTCTAGAACCAAATATATCACCAGAAAAAGCATATACACAGCATAAGTTCACTTACTGTAGCAAATTTCTCAATATCTTCGTCCGAGGCACCGAGTGAAGCCAAGCCAATCTCCTGTGAGAATTGGGCAAAGTTTCTGTCCGCTAACATAGGGACGTGACCCAATATTTCGTGTATACAGTCTCTGTAACAAATGAAATACCTCCAATGTTAGTAGTCCAGGAAAAAGTCCGTCGTTCACCGGGAATAATGAGACCTTTAGAAGTATTATTATTTCAAGATATCAAGCCCTTGGCCGCTGCCGCATATATTCCAGATATATTTTCGCCCACTTGGTTTCATACTCAGCACATGTTACATAATACAGAGTGGTAACGCCAAACCTAATTATATTACTGACAAAAATTTGGTTGAATCAAATTATCAACAGAACCTTATGTCGGAAAATAGCTCTAGATGTTAACACATCGTCCATAGAGCAAATTGAACCGCCACTCATTTATGAATAATAGAGAAAAACAATACGAATTCCTGTGACCAATACATCGGGACAAAATTTTTAAGGTGGTTTCTTTATCAAACTAATGTGCTGGAAAAGGTGGGCTAGGGATATACCCTATCAAAAGGTTGGGAAATTCTCGCTCGGTGGAAAAATCCAATATGGCTGTCAAAAATGTCTTTGTCCTATTTTACGTCACCATGTTATGCGTTTGGTGTATAAATACGGGTTCTCGGGGTCATAAATTCATTCGTATATCTAAAAATGCGATTCTTCCATTTTGAAGAAAAAAAGTTAACCCTATCTGGACTGGGCGATAACCTAATACCGTCACCATGAAATTTCCGTCCGGAAAACGGCTCACAACTTGATGGTGAATTTTTAGAAGTGAGGAGAAATTCAAGATATTTCGACCAGGATTTTGGGCTGAATGGTATCATTGGAAGGTACACAATTTTGATATTGTGGACTGGACACGGGATCCTTACTGGTTTTCTTCTACTAGAAGTGGTTTAGTGAATTTCATTAATAATACATGACCTACATGTTTTGTGTAGGTAATTCACTTACGGTTCTGGGCTATGATCGGGTTTGGAACCATGTCGTACATATTGGGTACATTGAAACACCCGGAAAGCAAGACTGGCTAGGAAATCTCGGGCTGATAGGAGACCGGACACCGGCCTCAACTGGAAACCTGTTCGTTCTGGAGAGCATGGAGGTAAAACATATGGTGATAACATGCATATACCACATAGTCTATATAGCTCCACCCTAGATTTATGTAATACGAGAGAAAAGTAAGAAATAAATTACAGATAATTTGATTAGTCCAACTTTTCTGGCTTGAATGTATAGAATTATTATTAAAATTGACAAACACGGTAGACAATGAGAGATACATAAATGCAAAGGGCATTGGACCTCTGTACCCCTATATATGAGGTTCATGCGCCCACACCGAAGCAAGTCCTTAATCGATGTTCATTAACCCAGAAAACCAAGATGACTCTTTGTATGGCAAGCCGTTTTGTTATTTATTCGGGGTTTTTTTTCGATATCGAAAATTCTTTTTCATCTTTTTTTTATATCAAAATATTTTTTTATATATCAAAACTTCTTTCAGGTCACCGACAGTGACAACTATCTAGTCTCCTGGACAGACGGTACAATACTGTAGTACATCGGACAACCAGAGTAAGAGGCTTTTATCCCGAGGAAGTTCCATAAGCCTGCCGGTAACATCTCTGTGCAAACAATCGTCAAATGGAAAATACAAACATATAAATAAATTGACAGAAGCGGTTAGGAATCTTACGAACACTGCAAAAATTCCTCGAAATTTGACGAAATAAGGAATGTACCCCATCCATTACTAACAGCCACCCTAATACCAAATGAATCGACAACCGTTATGGTCTAGTGGTTAGAGCGTCCGCCTCGCACGTGGCAGGTCACGGGATAGATCCCGGGCCGATTTATACCTTAGACTGAGGAAAAAAAGTAACTTGTTGCTTCCTGGTTTGGTGCTCAGTATTAAGTGGATAGATCAAGGACTGATTGCCCCGGTGTCTGTATAATGTGACTGGATGATGTATCATGTCTTTTTAGCTGGTGCATTTGTGAAAACTTGCCAGTTACTTGCCGACGGGCGATGGTTCTCTCCGGGTACTTCGGTTTCCTCCACCAACCAAACTGGCTGTCACCATACATGTACGAGTGAAATAACCTTGAGTGTAACATTAAAACCAAATCTCCCCATGCCTGTTTATGGCAGGGTGCTTCGGTGAGGCCGCGCTATAATGGCGGCATTGGGGTCGTTCTGTCACGTTTAGGCCCCACCACCGTCATAATATGAATGAAACATTGTTGAAACCGACTTTGAATCCTACTCACTGACTCACTTCATAGGCCGACATACACACACACTCACTTATACACAGTCACTCACTGACCAGCTCCGCCACCAGACTTACTTCTCATAAAATCGGAGACGTCCTGTAGTTGTGGAATATTGTCTTCCCTGTAACCACATTCCCGCTCCAGAATATTGAACACATGGATATGTTCTTGACAGGCATGTGTTGGGAATAGGTCTTTCAACTGTCTGTAGACATGACCCCTATATTATCAAATTAAACGGAAGATGCATGTTTAATCAAAACTTTATTTGGGCCATTATAAGGCATCAACCTTGTTCATCTGGAATAGATCATTTCTTTTAAATCAATAGTTACGTTCTATGCTACTATGCAGATTACATCCTTCAACAACTGGTTGAAGCAGCTGAAATTCTGTTCCAAAATGCTGAACATTTATCTCAATACCAGACGGGGAAGGAGCAGTTTTACCATGTGGGTGAATAATATCAGAGAGAACATTTCTGTATTTCACATGGAAGCAGAGGTGGAATACGAAAAAATCCAACCCGTGTCTTGAATTGATACTCCCATAGCCCAGTTCGGAAAGGGTTTTATCTCCCTTGTTCCACTAGGGGCGTGGTAGTGCGGAGAACTTCCGGTAGGTAGCAAAGGCCCTCACCATTAGTTTTAGTAATTAAATACCCCATTTTTTTTATAGAAAATTATCTTTCTAATATGTACACGTATACAGGATGTATCAGTTCATGAAAAAGTCTAAACATAGTACTTAGTTTTTCAAACACATAGTCTGAAAGAGTTTATCAATATGTTATCCAAAATAATTGCGGGTGCCTCTGGTAAAAGTGAAACCGAGGCGAATACTTCTCGGAAGCAGCTTTTCAAACCTCTATTCGAGGGGAGATCAGACAGTTCCCGGAAAGGGCTATAGTTTCTCACCAAAACAATGAATAGAGCAATGACTGCAGGGGAACATCTTACCATGTTTTGATTTCTTCTTCTACGTACTCTACTCGTGGAATTTGCTGTCCACTAGAAATAAATATAAATAATAAAGTTATTTATTGATATGAATATTTTATTCAAATTTCAAACTATGAAATAATAAAGTATTTCAATCTATACCATTATATAATCACTTTACAGAAAAATGATAACTTATTTGTAGATAACAAGCATTGCTTTGTTTCTTGTCTTCCCGAGTGTTGCAATTGGTCGACACTGTGGTTCTAAACCACTTCATGCGATCACTGACAAAATGCTACGCGAACAATTAGGCATGAGCTCATGAGCTAATTCCTTAATATTTTATGCTGATTCCACTCATCCCAATTATCATATGCGTAATAACTGCGTTAATCATAGTGGCTTCACTGACCATAATAACTGAGTCAATCATAGTGGCTTCACTGATCATGCTATAATTGTGTTAATCATATTAGCGTCACTGATCATAATAACTGCGTCAATCATAGTGGCTTCACTGACCGTAATAACTGCGTCAATCATAGTGGCTTCATCGACCATAATAACTGCATCCATCATATAGTGGCTTCACTGACCGTAATAACTGCGTCAATTATTATAGTGGCTTCACTGACCATAATAACTGAGTCAATCATAGTGGCTTCACTGACCATAATAACTGAGTCAATCATAGTAACTTCACTGACCATGCTATAACTGTGTTAATCATATTAGCGTCACTTATCATAATAACTGCATTCATCATATAGTCAACCATAGTCGCTTCACTGACCCTACTATAATTGCGTCAATCCTAGTGGCTTCACTGATCATAATAACTGCGTCAATAATAGTGGCTTCACTGATCATACTATAACTGCGTCAATCCTAGTGGCTTCACTGACCATAATAACTGAGCCAACTATACTGGCTTTTTGAGTGTCGGTATACGCAAACATACTCCACCATCAAATAACACAAACAAAAACCACTCTGATTGACAGTTCATTAGATGAAATTTATATGCATTGTGAAGGTAGAGAGTTGAGTCAATTATCTAACCCTAATGGGCATATTAACGTGTCTCCCTGTCCATATATACTAGCGTATAACCACATCTGGTTTGGCAAGTTATCGTATTTCATTCCGAGGCATCAGTGATCAGCCGAGAAGCTATTAACGTTTTTTTTAGTGTTTAATGCATGTTTTATAACAACAAACACTCACTGTCTGTAGTAAAACGCTATGTCGGCTATTTGCTGTCTCCTTTTTCGATACTCCTTATCAGAAAACCCCTGAAAATCAGAACACGGGAGAAATAAGCAATTGGCAAATACACTGAACGATAGCCGGGTTAAAAGCAATGTAGGCAAACATGTATGAACTGAAAGAGTCACGACTTTCACATTTAACCGATTTCGCAAATCGCCGATTGATCAGTGGTATTGCATGGGGAAAACTTAAAGCAAACAATAAAGTAGTCAGATACCGTACTTGCAAATATGACCTCTATTTGAGCTAGTCCGCGATGTTTGCCTCAAACATAAAAGCGTCCCACTGCGGTTCCGTTGCTACATTGGCACCTATTTTAGTTTTCATTCGTCCTATTGAATGTTTCCAAACGTGGTTGGATACAGAAAGAGAACACGTCGACCGGAAGCTCCATCGTATAATATTTCATCTAGAGTATATACGATAACGGGACAAATTGTAGCAATAAGGACATTGGGGACCAGATTAATGGAATATCTGCATATAGCAACCAGAAATGGTCATTGTCTGGGAACGAGGCTGGCACTAAATGTAAGACATTATTTTTGTTCATATGAACAGTCAAAATTGAAGATTGACCGAGACATTTCTGAAACAGTTCGGAATTTCATATGATAACAAGAATGAAACAGATTGCAGTAGGTTCTCGAAGAAGGAAATACCATGTTGTGTTCGCCGTGTTGTACTTCAACTCCCCGCTTCTGTCATTCAAGCAAGGGGCTTTTCCCACTAATAAAGAACATATCCGATTGAACATACATGTAGCCGCTGACCGTTCCAGAATGAACCTGGAGTACATTCACTCGGAAACGTGATAGTGAACCATGGATAATTATTGTTAGATATTCTTCATCGTGACGCTAATAACCTGTATCTAGATCTATATATCTTGAAAACGAAACTAGTACCTGTATCGAAATGTCATCCTGAATAAACTGGCATAAGCAATTTGTTTATTTATCTAGTTCCCAACTTCTAAATGTCACTGAACGAAACTGTATCTAGATCTGTATAATCCGCTTTGGTTATTCTCGTGTTAGGGTCCCCAATTGCATGAATTAATTTATGAGACAACCCAGCGTGGTCTGCATGAAAATCATAACCAATGGGTAAGGAAGAGGGAACTGATTTTCAAAATATGAACGCTATGCTGGTTTACCAACAGTATTGCCAACAGTTAATTTCAAGGAATATTGTATAGAAGTGATAGCATGTTTTATATACGTGTGGACGGTTTCACAAGTTAAAACCTGGGATATGTTGTTTTGTGACAACGTACACACGTATATAAACAAAGGCCATCACTTCTGTACAATATTTCTTGAAAAGAACTGTTGGCAATATACTACTGTTCGCAAACCGGCATGGCGTTCATATCTTGAAAATCATTTTCTCTTCCTTACCCATTGGTTAAAATTTTCATGCAGACACGCTGGGTTGTCTCATAAATTAATTCATGCAATTAGGGAATTTGAATTTCGGACCGGCAAGTCAAACAGAGGTCTGGGTAACGATTCAATGACAGTGGTGAGAAACTTACTGGGTGGTCGTAGTCCAGATCGGGTTCAAATTTCGTGATAAGATGATTACATCTGTCCAACTCTGAAATGTGTCGCGGAAACCAATATACTTGCGCTGGGGAAAAATCAAATCGTACAAAAATGAGCCACACAGGAGTAGTAGGGAAAGAGGATTTAAAGTCAACTTTTGCCGGGGGAGATAACTCTTGGGGAGATGACGGGGAGTTCCGCCAGGGGGCGCCACCAGCTCAAGAGACCAAAAACTACCTCCAGCACAGAAGAGTTCCAATCTAGGGGGAGGTAACTCTGGGTGACTATAGTTCCGGCAAAGGGCCCCTGGGCATGTATTCTTCCGCGGTGATGCGGTCTGGCGGTGACGCGGTCGCGGGAAAAAGCTTCCGCGGAGAAGAAGTAGTCCCCAGACTTCAAATACGCTGCATGGTCCGATTGAGTCGAGTGAGGTATCAAAGTGAAGCATTCGTGAAGGGGCATCCAGTCATGGGTGGGTGCATGTAAAATTAGGATTTTTTCCCCGAAACTATAAAAAGCGGAACACGGACTTTACCCCTAAAATAGGGGAAAACACCTATCAACCCTAGCCAAAAGGGCTAATATCGGGCCCCGGGATTATTGGGACCTGCCTATCAAGTCAATGGGGTGGGTGCATGTAAAATTAGGATTTTTTCCCGAAACTATGAAAAGCGGAATACGGACTTTACCCCTAAAATAGCGGAAAACACCTATCAACTCTAGCCAAAAGGGCTAATATCGGTCCCCGGGCTTATTGGGGCCTGCCTATCAAGTCAATGGGGTGGGTGCATGTAAAATTAGGATTTTCTCCCGAAACTATAAAAAGCGGAATACGGACTTTACCCCTAAAATAGGGGAAAACACCTATCAACTCTAGCCAAAAGGGCTAATATCGGTCCCCGAGCTTATTGGGGCCTGCCTATCCAGTCAATGGGGTGGGTGCATGTAAAATTAGGATTGTTTTCCGAAAATATAAAAAGCGGAACTCGGACTTTACCCCTACAATAGGGGTCTGTATTATACAATATAAGGCAAAATGCCTGTATGGGGGGAGGGGTGGTCAAAAAAAATTGTGGGCTTTACTATGGCTTGTGGGGTCTCGTTTTTCTCGTCTCGCCAAGAAAATGACAATGGGAAGGGTCCCGGAGCGAATCGGTGAAATTTTTGGGAAAAGTACCGGGTAGGCCTGTATATAGGCCTATAGGCTGGCTATATGGGGGTATAGGTTCAACCTTGGAAATTCACACACGTTCATTGTGATATGGGCTGTTTAGATTTGTTTTTCACGTCTCGTCATTTAGAACACGATGGGAAGGGTCCCGGAGCGAAACGGTGAAATTTTTGGAAAAATTCACCGAGGCCTGGGTAGGCCCATAGGCCTATACTGCATGGCTATGGGGGTATAAGCCCATACGGGGTGGACGTTTTGGGGTCTAGGTGAGCCCCTAATGATCCTATGATGTCGTATGAGGTCTTATTTTGAAGCTCTCGTGGAGGAGTATCTAATGGTTCGTCCGTTTTCAATAGTCTGCGCATGCGCAGTCTGACTGTAGTATAGAAAGCAGGCATGTTCGGGGGTATGTGAGTGTGTGTTTGGGGTAGAGATGGACCGCTATGGGTCCGAATGGGTCGTGGAAGGTGTCAAAGTGAAGCTTGTGTGGGTTAGAGTCAGAATGATGTGTTTTTAAGTGCAAGTCGCGTCAATCTGTGCACGCGCAGTTGGTTGTAGTAAGTAAAGTGGCCATTTTGGGGCAGTTTTGGGGTCTAGGTGAGCCCCTAATGATCCTATGATGTCGTATGAGGTCTTATTTTGAAGCTCTCGTGGAGGAGCATCCGACTGGACTAATGGTTCGTCCGTTTTCAATAGTCTGCGCATGCGCAGTCTGGCCGTAGTATAGAAAGTGGGCATTTTGGGTGGTATGTGGGTGTGTGTTTGGGGTAGAGATGGACCGCTATGGGTCCGAATGGGTCGTGGAAGGTGTCAAAGTGAAGCTTGTGTGGGTTAGAGTCAGAATGATGTGTTTTTAAGTGCAAGTCGCGTCAATCTGTGCACGCGCAGTTGGTTGTAGTAAGTAAAGTGGCCATTTTGGGGCAGTACAGGAAGGTATTTGGGGTCGAGATGGACCATCATTGGTCCGATTACGTCCTGGAAGGTGTCATCTTGTAGCTCTCGGGGTGTAGACCCCGATTTGAGGGCTGCCCACGTCACCTGTGACGTCATCGGTGACGTCATCAGTATGAGTAGTAACGAAAGTGGGCATTTTAGGGCACTGAAGGATGATATTTGGGGTAGAGAGGGACCATCCTTGGTCCGAATGCGTCGTGGGAGGTGTCATCTTGTAGCTCTCGGGGTGTAGACCCCGATTTGAGGGCTGCCCACGTCACCTGTGACGTCATCGGTGACGTCATCAGTACGAGTAGTAGCGAAAGTGGGCATTTTGGGGCAGTGAAGGAAGGTATTTGGGGTAGAGAGTATGCTAATACTGTTATATGGAAAATGGAATAGGTCTTTGGATTATGGACGCGGATATTCTCTAATGGACGACGGCTGGATTATGAATGACGGACTAGACGCTTGTAATTTGGGGTAGAGAGGGACCATCTTTGGTCCGAATGTGTCTAGGGAAGTGTCATGTTGTAGCTCTCGGGGTGTACATCCCGATTTGAGGGATGTCCGCGTCACCTGTGACGTCATCGGTGACGTCATCAGTACGAGTAGTAGCGAAAGTGGGCATTTTAGGGCAGTACAGGAAGGTATTTGGGGTAGAGAGGGACCATCTTTGGTCCGAATGTGTCTAGGGAAGTGTCATGTTGTAGCTCTCGGGGTGTACATCCCGATTTGAGGGATGTCCGCGTCATCTGTGACGTCATCGGTGACGTCATCAGTACGAGTAGTAGCGAAAGTGGGCATTTTGAGGCAGTAGAGGAAGGTATTTGGGGTAGAGATGGACCATCCTTGGTCCGAATGCGTCGTGAGAGGTGTCATGTTGTAGCTCTCGGGGTGTACATCTCGATTTGAGGGATGTTCGCAGCATCTGTGACGTCATTGGTGACGTCATCAGGACGAGTAGTAGCGAAAGCGGGTATTTTGGGGCAGTGAAGGAAGGTATTTGGGGTAGAGATGGACCATCCTTGGTCCGAATGTGTCGTGGGAGGTGTCATTTTGTAGTTCTCGGGGTGCAGACCCCTATTTGAGGCATGTTCACGTCATCCGTGACGTCATTGGTGACGTCATTGGTGACGTCATCAGTAGGAGTAGTAGCGAAAGCGGGCATTTTGATTTGGTGTAGACATGAACCATCCTTGGTCCGAATGCAGCGTGTGGGGTGTCATCTTGTAGTTCTCTGCATGTAGACGCAACTACACACTTGGTGGTCGCATCGTGCATGAATACTACATATGACTTTATACTGTGAACTATAACTGTAAAGTCAGGATGGCCGAGTGGTCTAAGGCGCCAGTCCTAAGTGCTGGTCTGCGCAACGCAGGGCGTGGGTTCGAATCCTACTCCTGACACATGAGTTTTTTGTATATACACCTTTTGTATTATACCATATCTGTCCTGTATTGTACCATATTTGTCCTGTGTTATATCATCTCTCCTGAATGTGCTGTATTATACCATATCTCTCCTGTATTATACCAAATCTGTGCTGTATTATACCATATCTCTCCTGTATGGTACCATATATGTCCTGTATTATACAATATATGTTCTGTATTATACAATATTTGCCCTCTATTATACCATATCTGTCCTGTATTATACCAAATCTGTGCTGTATTACACCATATCTATGCTGTATTATACCATATCTGTGCAGTATTATACCATATCTGTCCAGTATTATACCGAATCTGTGCTGTATTATACCATATCTGTCCTGTATTATACCATATCTGTCCTGTATTAGACAATATCTTCGCTGTATTTAATGTACATGTACTCTGCGCATGTCCATGTATTCTGTACATATCCATGCGCATGTTCTATGTGCCTGTACATGTACTATTTGCCTGTATATGTAATCCGTTCATGTACATGTACTCTGTCAATATACATGTTCCTTGTCCATGTAAATGTACTCTGTGCATGTCATTCTACATGTACTCTGTTCACGTTCTTGTATACATACTCTGTTTAAATCCATGTACATACTCTTTGTCCCATCGCTATATAGCTGAAATATTGTGGAATGCGACGTTAAACCTTAATTCTCTCTCCTTAATTCTCTCTCTCTCTCGCTCTCAATGAACATGTACTCTGTACAATGTCGCATGATGTAGACCGGTGAGAGAACAACAACAACAAGAATGACAGGTCAATCATTTTATTATCCCCTCCAGTACATCATACCCAAGCTGGAGGAGCCGCGTTGGGTATGTTTACAATACCAATAGCTTCATGTCCAATCAGAGGCCGCCATTTGGTGCTGCATCTGTCATATTCGTTCTTGTCCGTTAGATGTATTCTCGGCTACTCTTGTCCAATCAGAAGTCGCCATTTCAGAAAGTTCCATCTTCGGCCATGTTCGCTCTGAACCGTTTGTTCTAATCGTCATCGGGCAGGCCAGGATACCGTTGAGGAAACATATCCTCAGATAGTTGTTTGCGCATTCTGAGTATCTATCAGTGCATGGGTGAATACTTTCATCCGATGGGGGTGGTGGGTCAGTTTAACCACGAAGAACGTAACATTGGTGACCCTCTCCACTATCCACTTGGTGTTGGGACGCTGTTCATAGGCCCATTCCAAGGGATCCACAGTATCCAGTTGGGCCAGCATCGTCTCTAGCGACGTCCGATTGGTGATTGTGAAAGGATGGTGGTACACTGGGTTGATGGCACTGGAATAGAAAAAGCGCAATTCACCCGTCATCTTATGGCATAAGATGTACCCAAATGCTACATTTAATGTGAAGGACGTAGGTTGGTCATTGAAGATGGCTTCCACGTAGCTGCGTAGACGGGCGAGGTCGGTCAGTCGGAAATTGTACAAGTCCAATATAGGGCGATGACGGTGGAAACAGTGTCGGATCATGGACCAATGGCGTCGATACATCTCACTCACTGGATGATCTTCGGGTAAGAGATCGCTGGGAACATCCACGGCATCTTCCAGAAAATGTTCGTTGTTGTCAGGCGTATGACTGGGAACAGTAATGCTAGGGACCGGCTGGATATCTACGCTCTTCTGAGCTGTGGGTATAGGCGGGCTCTCCGTGATCGCATCATCAGTGGCATTCTCCTCCCCGGGTTCATCTTCAGTGGGTCTGTCCCTCCTGGGTGCCTCTTTAGTGGAAAGTTGTCCCTCATGCCGTGGTGACGGACCATGAACCAAACGCTCATGCCGTCTTAACTGACTGGGTCGTTTGAAGAGTTGACCACATTCTTCGCATGGACGCTTGGGTGGCCCATGAATTGAACGTTCATGGCGCTGTAAATGATCTGGGCGCTGAAACGACAGTGTAGGCCTACATATCGTACAGCTATACCGGGCGGTTCCATCGTGCTTGGTAGCCTCATGGCGGCGCAAGTCGTGCCGCCGAGTGAATGATTTCGAGCACGTAGTACAAGTGAACATCTTGGTGGTTGATAGAGTGTCTGATGAAACGGCCAGGCCGTTTCCTTTTTATAGCAAGCTAGCTGTTGATCTATTTTTAGCACACTCAGTTCAACTACCCACCGGATGTGGGCGCGGACGTCAGCGATAAGATCCCGGATGTACAAGAACCCGGATGTACCCGGATGTAAAAGTCACCGGATGTAAAAGTGCCCGGATGTTCAATTCACTTCGCCCACTGGAAAATTTCCTCTCTCCTCATGCAAAGATCACATCCGGCCAAGGATACACCTTCAAGGCAGGTCAGGCATCGCTGGCGATGGTAGCGGAGATCTCCGGGCTCTCCCCTGGTTGAGCTATAAACCACACTGAAGAAATCATCTATCATTTCCATAGTTATGGGCGGCTATCTTTTGGTAACTCGTTTGGGGAGTCGAGCGGGAACCGGCACCTTTTCGTCAATCTTCAACGATTGCTCGTCTGCCTTGGAATTGGCTGGCTTTTCCATTTGATTGGGTCTGGTTGTGAGAAATGTACATCTAACATGCGTGTTTCCGTATTTATAGTTAGAGGGTAGGTGACCGTCCTATCGACCAATCAGAAGCCATCATTTCATAAAGTTCAATCTTCGTTCAGTGTAACCTAAACGTCTTCGGGCAATCCATGACACTGAAGCTCGAAGCTCTTACTTCTCTCATTCAACACTGGGATCAATCTCCAGCGGCTCTTCAATACGCGGCGGCGAATCGACCTCCATGGGTTCTTCTATTCTCAGATGCATTCCCATAGAAACTGAAATATCCGGTCTCGAGAGTGGCGAGCGTGATCCGTGTATGACATTTCGGTGACGTCTCAATTGACTGGGATGCTTAAAGACTATATCACAATCCGCACATGTATGCATGGGTACTTCGTGCCGTGCACGTGTGTGACAACGCAAACTGTCCAGGCGATGAAAGCGCTTCGAGCAAGTTGTGCAAGAGAACATATCGGCTGTGGATCTGGAAATCATGAATGCCGTAAAAATTCTGGCTCTTATAGGCCAACATAGGAGTACCCGGATGTAGACACGGACGTCAGCGACAATCCCCGGATGTACAAGAACCCGGATGTACGACCAATACATAAGGACTGATGAGGGACACATGTTCATTCTTATATGTACAGACACCACCACCAACACCACCACCACACACTACCACCACACACACACACACACCACCACCACATTCCACCACCACCACCACTGTGAGGTCACTTCCGCTTCCCTTCACGTGACCGGAACTGACCTTTGACTCCTGCGCGCAATTTTTATCCGGTATTGTTAACGCGCGCAGGAGTCAAAGGTCAGTTCCGGTCACGTGAATGGAAGCGGAAGTGACCTCACAGAGGTCATATGCAAATGTCACTTCCGAGCTCTGAGCTCCACACGCTTTGAGCTCCAAGAGCTCTGCCACACGGGAGCTCCCACCACCACTACCACCGGGCGTTGACGCCCGTCAACGCCCCGTGGTGGTGGTGGTGGTGGTGGTGGTGGAATGTGGTGGTGGTGTGTGTGTGTGTGGTGGTAGTGTGTGGTGGTGGTGTTGGTGGTGGTGTCTGTACATATAAGAATGAACATGTGTCCCTCATCAGTCCTTATGTATTGGTCGTACATCCGGGTTCTTGTACATCCGGGGATTGTCGCTGACGTCCGTGTCTACATCCGGGTACTCCTATGTTGGCCTATAAGAGCCAGAATTTTTACGGCATTCATGATTTCCAGATCCACAACCGATATGTTCTCTTGCACAACTTGCTCGAAGCGCTTTCATCGCCTGGACAGTTTGCGTTGTCACACACGTGCACGGCACGAAGTACCCATGCATACATGTGCGGATTGTGATATAGTCTTTAAGCATCCCAGTCAATTGAGACGTCACCGAAATGTCATACACGGATCACGCTCGCCACTCTCGAGACCGGATATTTCAGTTTCTATGGGAATGCATCTGAGAATAGAAGAACCCATGGAGGTCGATTCGCCGCCGCGTATTGAAGAGCCGCTGGAGATTGATCCCAGTGTTGAATGAGAGAAGTAAGAGCTTCGAGCTTCAGTGTCATGGATTGCCCGAAGACGTTTAGGTTACACTGAACGAAGATTGAACTTTATGAAATGATGGCTTCTGATTGGTCGATAGGACGGTCACCTACCCTCTAACTATAAATACGGAAACACGCATGTTAGATGTACATTTCTCACAACCAGACCCAATCAAATGGAAAAGCCAGCCAATTCCAAGGCAGACGAGCAATCGTTGAAGATTGACGAAAAGGTGCCGGTTCCCGCTCGACTCCCCAAACGAGTTACCAAAAGATAGCCGCCCATAACTATGGAAATGATAGATGATTTCTTCAGTGTTGTTTATAGCTCAACCAGGGGAGAGCCCGGAGATCTCCGCTACCATCGCCAGCGATGCCTGACCTGCCTTGAAGGTGTATCCTTGGCCGGATGTGATCTTTGCATGAGGAGAGAGGAAATTTTCCAGTGGGCGAAGTGAATTGAACATCCGGGCATTTTTACATCCGGTGACTTTTACATCCGGGTACATCCGGGTTCTTGTACATCCGGGATCTTATCGCTGACGTCCGCGCCTACATCCGGTGGGTAGTTGAACTGCGTGTGCTAAAAATAGATCAACAGCTAGCTTGCTATAAAAAGGAAACTGCCTGGCCGTTTCATCAGACACTCTGTCAACCACCAAGATGTTCACTTGCACTACGTGCTCGAAATCATTCACTCGGCGGCACGACTTGCGCCGCCATGAGGCTACCAAGCACGATGGAACCGCCCGGTATAGCTGTACGATATGTACACTGTCGTTTCAGCGCCCAAATCATTTACAGCGCCATGAACGTTCAATTCATGGTCCACCCAAGCGTCCATACGAAGAATGTGGTCAACTCTTCAAACGACCCAGTCAGTTAAGACGGCAAGAGCGTTTGATTCATGGTCCGTCACCACGGCATGAGGGACAACTTTCCACTAAAGAGGCACCCAGGAGGGACAGACCCACTGAAGATGAACCCGGGGAGGAGAATGCCACTGATGATGCGATCACGGAGAGCCCGCCTTTACCCACAGCTCAGAAGAGCGTAGATATCCAGCCGGTCCCTAGCATTACTGTTCCCAGTCATACGCCTGACAACAACGAACATTTTCTGGAAGATGCGGTGGATGTTCCCAGCGATCTCTTACCCGAAGATCATCCGGTGAGTGAGATGTATCGACGCCATTGGTCCATGATCCGACACTGTTTCCACCGTCATCGCCCTATATTGGACTTGTACAATTTCCGACTGACCGACCTCGCCCGTCTACGCAGCTACGTGGAAGCCATCTTCAATGACCAACCTACGTCCTTCACATTAAATGTAGCATTTGGGTACATCTTATGCCATAAGATGACGGGTGAATTGCGCTTTTTCTATTCCAGTGCCATCAACCCAGTGTACGACCATCCTTTCACAATCACCAATCGGACGTCGCTAGAGACGATGCTGGCCCAACTGGACACTGTGGATCCCTTGGAATGGGCCTATGAACAGCGTCCCAACACCAAGTGGATAGTGGAGAGGGTCACCAATGTTACGTTCTTCGTGGTTAAACTGACCCACCACCCCCATCGGATGAAAGTATTCACCCATGCACTGATAGATACTCAGAATGCGCAAACAACTATCTGAGGATATGTTTCCTCAACGGTATCCTGGCCTGCCCGATGACGATTAGAACAAACGGTTCAGAGCGAACATGGCCGAAGATGGAACTTTCTGAAATGGCGGCCTCTGATTGGACAAGAAGCTATTGGTATTGTAAACATACCCACCGCGGCTCCCCCAGCTTGGGTATGATGTACTGGAGGGGATAATAAAATGATTGACCTGTCATTCTTGTTGTTGTTGTTCTCTCACCGGTCTACATCATGCGACATTGTACAGAGTACATGTTCATTGAGAGCGAGAGAGAGAGAGAATTAAGGAGAGAGAATTAAGGTTTAACGTCGCATTCCGCAATATTTCAGCTATATAGCGATGGGACAAAGAGTATGTACATGGATTTAAACAGAGTATGTATACAAGAACGTGAACAGAGTACATGTAGAATGACATACACAGAGTACATTTACATGGACAAGGAACATGTATATTGACAGAGTACATGTACATGAACAGATTACATATACAGACAAATAGTACATGTACAGGCACATAGAACATGTGCATGGATATGTACAGAATACATGGACATGCGCAGAGTACATGTACATTAAATGCAGCGAAGATATTGTCTAATACAGGACAGATATGGTATAATACAGGACAGATATGGTATAATACAAGACAGATATGATATAATACAGCACAGATTCGGTATAATACTGGACAGATATGGTATAATACTGCACAGATATGGTATAATGCAGCATAGATATGGTGTAATACAGCACAGACTTGGTATAATACAGGACAGATATGGTATAATAGAGGGCAAATATTGTATAATACAGAACATATATTGTATAATACAGGACATATATGGTACAATACAGGAGAGATATGGTATAATACAGCACAGATTTGGTATAATACAGGAGAGATATGGTATAATACAGCACATTCAGGAGAGATGATATAACACAGGACAAATATGGTACAATACAGGACAGATATGGTATAATACAAAAGGTGTATATACAAAAAACTCATGTGTCAGGAGTAGGATTCGAACCCACGCCCTGCGTTGCGCAGACCAGCACTTAGGACTGGCGCCTTAGACCACTCGGCCATCCTGACTTTACAGTTATAGTTCACAGTATCAAGTCAGATGTAGTATTCATGCACGATGCGACCACCAAGTGTGTAGTTGCGTTTACATGCAGAGAACTACAAGATGACACCCCACACGCTGCATTCGGACCAAGGATGGTTCATGTCTACACCAAATACCTCCCTTCACTTCCCAAAATGCCCGCTTTCGCTACTACTCCTACTGATGACGTCACCAATGACGTCACGGACGACGTGAACATGCCTCAAATAGGGGTCTGCACCCCGAGAACTACAAAATGACACCTCCCACGACACATTCGGACCAAGGATGGTCCATCTCTACCACAAATACCTTCCTTCACTGCCCCAAAATACCCGCTTTCGCTACTACTCGTCCTGATGACGTCACCAATGACGTCACAGATGCTGCGAACATCCCTCAAATCGAGATGTACACCCCGAGAGCTACAAGATGACACCTCCCACGACGCATTCGGACCAAGGATGGTCCATCTCTACCCCAAATACCTTCCTTCACTGCCCCAAAATGCCCACTTTCGCTACTACTCGTACTGATGACGTCAACAATGACGTCACAGATGACGTGAACATCCCTCAAATCGGGATGTGCCCCCGAGAGCTACAAGATGACACCTCCCACGACGCATTCGGACCAAGGATGGTCCCTCTCTACCCCAAATACCTTCCTTCACTGCCCTAAAATGCCCACTTTCGCTACTACTCGTACTGATGACGTCACCGATGACGTCACAGATGACGCGGACATCCCTCAAATCGGGATGTACACCCCGAGAGCTACAACATGACACTTCACTAGACACATTCGGACCAAAGATGGTCCCTCTCTACCCCAAATACCTTCCTGTACTGCCCTAAAATGCCCACTTTCGCTACTACTCGTACTGATGACGTCACCGATGACGTCACAGGTGACGCGGACATCCCTCAAATCGGGATGTACACCCCGAGAACTACAACATGACACTTCCCTAGACACATTCTGACCAAAGATGGTCCCTCTCTACCCAAAATACCTTCCTTTACTGCCCCAAAATGCCCACTTTCGCTACTACTCGTACTGATGACGTCACCGATGACGTCACAGGTGACGTGGACAGCCTTCAAATCGGGGTCTACACCCCGAGAGCTACAAGATGACACCTCCCACGACGCATTCGGACCAAGGATGGTCCCTCTCTACCTCAAATATCATCCTTCAGTGCCCTAAAATGCCCACTTTCGCTACTACTCATACTGATGACGTCACCGATGACGTCACAGGTGACGTGGGCAGCCCTCAAATCGGGGTCTACACCCCGAGAGCTACAAGATGACACCTTCCAGGACGCATTCGGACCAAGGATGGTCCATCTCGACCCCAAATACCTTCCTGTACTGCCCCAAAATGGCCACTTTACTTACTAAAACCAACTGCGCATGCGCAGATTGACGCGACTTGCACTTAAAAACACATCATTCTGACTCTAACCCACACATGCTTCACTTTGACACCTTCCACGACCCATTCGGACCCATAGCGGTCCATCTCTACCCCAAACACACACCCACATACCCCCAAAATGCCTGCTTTCTATACTACGGCCAGACTGCGCATGCGCAGACTATTGACGGACGAACCATTAGTCCAGTCGGATGCTCATCCACGAGAGCTTCAAAATAAGACCTCATACGACATCATAGGATCATTAGGGGCTCACCTAGACCCCAAAACGTCCACCCCGTATGGGCTTATACCCCCAGGCCTCGGTGAACTTTTCCAAAAATTTCACCGTTTCGCTCCGGGACCCTTCCCATCGTGTTCTAAATGACGAGACGTGAAAAACAAATCCAAACAGCCCATATCACAATGAACGTGTGTGAATTTCCAAGGTTGAACCTATACCCCCATATAGCCAGTATGGGACTATATGGGCTATATGGTACTTTTCCAAAAATTTCACCGTTGCGCTCCGAGACCCTTCCCATCGAGTTCTAAATGACTAGACGTGAAAAACAAATCCAAGCAACCCATATCACAATGAACGTGTGTGAATTTCCCAGGTTGAACCTATACCCCCATATAGCCAGCCTATAGGCCTATATACAGGCCTACCCGGTACTTTTCCCAAAAATTTCACCGCTCCGGGACCCTTCCCATTGTCATTTTCTTGGCGAGACGAGAAAAACGAGACCCCACAAGCCATAGTAAAGCCCACAAAAAAATTTCACCACCCCTCCCCCCATACAGGCATTTTCCCTTATATTGTATAATACAGACCCCTATTGTAGGGGTAAAGTCCGAATTCCGCTTTTTATATTGACTTGATAGGCAGGTCCCGATAAGCCCGGGGACCGATATTAGCCCTTTTGGCTAGGGTTGATAGGTGTTTTCCTCTATTTTAGGGGTAAAGTCCGTATTCCGCTTTTTATATTTTCGGGAAAAAATCCTAATTTTACATGCACCCACCCCATTGACTTGATAGGCAGGTCCCGATAAGCCCGGGGACCGATATTAGCCCTTTTGGCTAGGGTTGATAGGTGTTTTCCCCTATTTTAGGGGTAAAGTCCGTGTTCCGCTTTTTATAGTTTCGGGAAAAAAATCCTAATTTTACATGCACCCACCCATGACTGGATGCCCCTTCACGAATGCTTCACTTTGATACCTCACTCGACTCAATCGGACCATGCAGCGTATTTGAAGTCGGGGGACTACTTTTTCTCCGCGGAAACTTTTTCCCGCGACCGCGTCACCGCCAGACCGCATCACCGCGGAAGAAAACATGCCCAGGGGCCCTTTGCCGGAACTATAGTCACCCAGAGTTACCTCCCCCTAGATTGGAACTCTTCTGTGCTGGAGGTAGTTTTTGGTCTCTTGAGCTGGTGGCGCCCCCTGGCGGAATTCCCCGTCATCTCCCCAAGAGTTATCTCCCCCGGCAAAAGTTGACTTTAAATCCTCTTTCCCTACTACTCACAGGATCTTAGATACAATATATATTATATGTTTCTCACATGATATTATGGTTATTTCTCCAACATTATAAATGTTATACGTCCAAACATTTGTTGATAAATATCAGTATTCACCACATTGTATACATACACGTCACAGTCATGTCACTGCGTAAATCGGATCTACAGGAATGTCTTGCTACATTGCAGTAGAAAAAATGAATGGAATTTCTCAACAATATCATTGGGATGGTTGACTTATAATTATTAAATGTCAGGAGTACAAAAGAGGTCTGATTATTGAGAACAATCATATTCACTCCGTTCCGAATGTCGTCTCTGACACCTATATTTGACCTTCATCAATCTGCTCTACGGTTTTGTCACAGGCCCGCGAGACAAGAGTTTTGGGGGGTGTGGGGGGTGTGGGCGGTGGTATTAGGGCGAAGTGTCGAAATATGGGGTCTCTATATATAACCCCATGATGTGGATTTATATAAAGCATGGGCTTATATATAGACCCCATATTTCGACACTTCACCCTAATACCACCGCCCACACCTCCCAAAACTCTTGTCTCGCGGGCCTGTGGCTTTTGTGAAGTGTTCCTTGTGTGGTTTATAATCAACTGTCATTGCAGGGTTCAATAGCGTGTGGTTAACCGTTAGATCATCCACACGCCGCGTGATGGTGTATGGTACCCAAATGATCATATTAGCTTGCATCACAATTGGACACGCAGTCCGATTACCCAACACCAAATAATTTTTATCAGAAATCACTAGTACCAGCAGAAGTCTATAAAACTATGAACTTCTGCCTGTACATACGTGTATGATAAGTCCATTTAGAAATCATTAAGTCGTATCATATATATCACATGAAACATGCAGAACAGAGATGTGGTCATTGTCATCCAACCAGAATCTACCGTATAGGATTTCTCATTGACAGAGAGGACACGTGGACAAGCAGACAATTTCGTGGGTCGGCGATTTATTGGTATAAAGAAATAGTGAAGTAATGGTGTCACGTCTTTTCGCAATATTCACATCCCTTTCCACTTTGTGCAAATAAATAAGTAAATACCGTAAAATAAATGGCACATTTTCCTCCAAAGAAAATGGAAAATGGTATTTTTTTTCTTCAATGACCATACGTGACTCGGAGAAGAGATGGCTAGCTTCGTTATTTTGCCGTCAAGCTGATAAAACGCCAACTCTATATGAAAGAGACTGGTTTCTCACTGTCCCGCATAAACGTGACGGAAGACAGCGTCGACTGGAAAATAAATACTATTCTAGGCCTTTTTTTTCAAAATAGTCGCCCATGTTTCATTTAAATGATGGACAAGGTGGACGAAAAAGAAAACACCAACAATTCCTTTCACTTTTAAATATTTTGTCTGGTGAAGTTAAGAAAGTGATCGATATCAAACGAGCAAACAATCTAACCCGTCAGCTGTTAGTTATACGAACCTTTCTTTGACTCGTTGTCTTCCGGTAGAATGGTAAGCTCGACAATTGAGGAACTTTGTTGAAGCGTGTTGGTAAGGACCGTAATGCCGTCTTTCAAGCCATCGCATTGGAGGAAAATCTCAAACGATGCTCCTGTGTTCTTTGACGGTCTGGACTCAATATGGTTTATGTTAACCTTGGCATTCTGAAAGGAAGTCATTCATAAATAGATCAGAAGTGAAATTGGACAAGACTACGAATTTTTAGTTTTTATTTTGTTTAAACGTTTCAGCAATGCATGCATGCATATATATTTTTGTTGCAATTGGGCAGCGTTGGAGATAAGTATGCAAAGTAGAACATTGAAGCATCAATCAGAGTGGAATGATAGTGGATTACAATAAGGAGTCTAGTCCGTCATTTAATACTCAGTCGTCGTCCATTAAAGAATTTCCGCGTCCATATTTCAAAGACCTAATTCATATAACAACATTAACACCAAATTAAAAAAAAAACAAAAAACAAAAAACAAAACAAAAAACAAAACAAAAACAACAACAACAAAAGATGGTAGTTACATAAACAAAGGCTAGTTTCCTACAAGAGAGAAACGGTCAAAGTTTTCAATGATGCCGACGACACATCATGATGTACCAAATATATCAAATCCGTATCGCTGTTCAGTATTCTTAATCCATATGATTTTCTTTGTAAAGCCGTTATCTTGAGAATGATGTATCTCGGAATGATGGATTCCTTATTATCCATTATGTTAAAACCATAACTCATTATCCAAGGTCCTCAGATTTCAAGTTCATGAAACACTTGTGGGAGACAGTCTGTCGTGTATTTGCTCCAAAAGGTGTTCACATCAAACAATAATAGGAAGTTGCGTTTCTGGAAGAAAATGTGAACAGTACCCCCATTTGTTGGCCAAAAAAGTAACCCGAATAAGTAACGTTCGAAAAGGAAACCCAGCATTCCAAGGAACATAGAATTGGTTCCAAATGTTTTTCTAAATTCGAAAAGATTATCATCAATAATCCCAGAAATTGCACAAATTAATCTTGTGAAAAATCGGATACGCGTGAGAAGGCTTGTCGTACATGTACATTTGAATTTAATGTACGCTGTCTTTATGATATTGTTATCAGTGTCATAACTTAGGAAATTATATTACAGATATTTCAGCAACTTAATTGAACACCGTATATTTCTGTTGTTTTGAAGTAATATTAACCATAAATGGGAGTGCATAGGCATATAACATTTGAATTGAAATAACCAGGACTTGACCACTCTGTAAGCTTTGATTAGAGTCCAGGTCTAGCCTGGCTGTGTGACAGTTCCGGTATTTTCTGATTTCAAGTGATTTTAAATGATAACCATCCGACAGATTAGTCGAAAGTTGAAATCTATATTCTCTGACGTTAGCGGAATACGCCCCATTTTGTAAATAACCGTTTAATACGATGAACTGAATATGAATTTTAACATGGACAGTAAACCCTCCCTGTAGAGCTGATCTGATCCGAAGTTCAAATTCTATTTCCTAATCTGTTCTGCTGTGAAAAGTGTACCACACATATCTGATTTTATAGCAACATGAAATCACCCGAATTTACTAAGCTCATTTTTAACATGCTTATAGTCATGTTTGACGTCATGCCTTGGCTGTACACTAGAACAAATCATAACGCATGTAGTATTGTTCAACTGTGGTTCTGAGAAAATATTAACAATGATTGGACATTGGCAATTCACAGTTTAAGTGTTTATTTCCATGTCCTGTTCAGAGTTTTGTTTATTGCATGCTATAAAAGATATTTAGCATCTTGACTCAGAAGACAGTATAACATAGGTCTCCAGGCGGTAACTATGTCATGAGAAGGTAATATAGGTCTCCAGGGGGTAACTATGTCATGAGAAGGTAACATAGGTCTCCAGGGGGTAACTATGTCATGAGAAAGTAGCATAGGTCTCCAGGCGGTAAGTATGTCCTGAGAAGGTAACATATGGGTCTCCAGGCGCGTAACTATGTCATGAGAAGGTAACATAGGTCTCCAGGCGGCAATTATGTCATGAGAAAGTAACATAGGTCTGCAGGCGGTAACTATGTCATGAGAAGGTAACATAGGTCTCCAGGCGGTAACTATGTCATGCGAAGGTTTGCTCTGTTGTATGTACTTTGCCGGAGAAACTTCGTATATTTCATCAGTATTCTATCTCCGTCGTTTGATTCCTGATAAATCCTCGGGCAACACGAAATCCGTCTGAACGAAAATGCAGGAAAGCACTACTTCAGGAATTAAGACGTAAAAAGCCCTAACATCGCTAAGTACCTGTTAAAAGTTGAAAATCTGAATGGTTAACGGTGCGAATTCCAATGCAGAGATTGCCGACGAAAGCTCAAGAGAGTAGAAAATCCACGAGCCATCGAAATCAATACGATTCGTAAAAATTTCATTGTTTTATTCATGTTTTGCTGATGTTGTTACAATGCACCAATGTTGTGCCTGAGACTGTATAATCAGACAAACGGACACTCCGTTTTATACCCATGCGATCCCTCAGATCTTTTGTCCGGTGCCACTGTGTCATATTTCCAGTACATTTTCTTATCGCATATCAATAGCAAATGCATTCTACCAGAAAAATACGAGGGGCTCAATGACGTTTTACCTTCATTTATTCTAAACAAAAATGGCTACTTTAACAACTTTTGCCAATTCAAGCTGACCAAAAGGCGTTACTGCTATGGTGATCATTCTTTTCGGCAATACATTTTGGTTAAATACTCATGGTGTGTTTATCAAATTATTTTTCGTATATCATTTGGTTATAGTAAAGCACAATGGTTATCATAATGCCGGAATCCTTGAGTATTTCATGTCAGTTTGCAACCTATATGATGAAGTAGACATTAACAACTTAAACAAAATTTAATCTGTTGCATAAGAATTCTCAGGGATCCTGAGAGATTGCTCAAATCAAGAGATGTTTCATCGAAATTTTCATATGCGAACGCGGCATGCGGTCGTGTGCATGGTTCAGTGCGCTCGATGAATTAGCTGCCAGACTCGAAGGTCTGTGACACTCTCAATTCTATACCGTCAAGTATATGTGATTGACTTATCAACATGAGCAGTGTGACTAACGTCACAGGACCTACGAAGTAGGATGAGCATTAGGACTCCGACGCGAACTGAACTCTTGGAAATCCCGACCCCCAGTTGAAATCCTGCCTATATTAAGATGGGCACTGCCCAAGTCAGAATCACCAGTGATTTTCATCAAAAATCACCAGAAATTTTCATCAAAAGTACATGTAGGTCAGCTCAGACCGTGTTGGTAACAGTCTCCTAATGCGCCTTCATTCCAAAAATTAATAACGATCACCGATTTAATTTTACAATTTTTTAACTAAAGGAAACAGAGTGAATAATAAAAAGTTCAGTAGATTTCAGGCTTTACGTGTGAAAATACATTTACATCTCTTTAATGATTTTCAGTGCCCTTGTCCAGGACCAAAACAACTGTTTGAATCGCATTATTTCCCAACAATACAACAAATTCTTATATATAGTCCTATAGTAGAAAGGTAGCATATATGTAGTTTACGGTAATTCTCAACTCAAGACCAACACCTTCTCGGCACAAGATAATAATGATTCTATGTCATTCTCCTGAGCATGATCGGTACAAAGACGAATAAATAGCACCTCTACATCACGTTGTTATCTAGATATATGAGACAACACATTTTGGGTATCGGCAATCTGATGAATGTAGAATTTAAGGATTGTGCTTAGCATCTTAAATACAGCCTCTTAATACTGTAAAACATATCTGTTTAATTTCGTTTCCCATAATGTAGCAGTTACTAGTAATCAAAACATGTGTGTATATAGCAAAAGTGTGTGTCTCAAGTTAACGGCAGCTGTTCAAATGTCCCCTGGAACGGTAATAAATTAATAAAGACGTCAACATGTGAACTCATAGAATCTGCGCTGTCGATGGTTTAATGTAATACCGGTACCATCCGCTGTGATATTTTTTTCCCAGACAGATCTGTTTATTTTTGTCTCCCCTGCTCTGACCTCTAAGAACAATATTAACTGCATTCTCGAATCCCAAGCCTATGAGACTGTTAGTTCTGATCTGTTTATAGGCCTATTGGGGGTGACCCACCTACACTGCTGTGACCTCTAGCTCTCAAAACAATTACGGATGGCATATTCCACCAGGTTTTGTACTATTATGTTATTAACCAAGTGTTTTCATATTGGCCTGGTTATAGGTCCGAGGTCTGCCGTATTGGCACGAGGCCGCAGGCCGAGGGCCAATACGGCTGACCGAGGACCTATAACCAGGCCAATATGAAAACACTTGGTTAATGACATTTTTATTAAATAACTCACTAACAACCTTTCTTTTTCATCGATTATATTACATGTATCAAGGAATATTTCAGTACAGCGACTCCCTCCAAATCAGGATACATATTTCTTATTTCTTTCCTTATTTCCCACGATTAATGTGGTTTCGGTGTACCACTATAGTCGGAAAGTCGATCCCCTTTACAGTAACGCTATAATCGACGGCGATAATCGGGACGGCGAATAGGCCGATCATCTTCAACCTGGGCGGGGTTCTTCAACGTAGAAAACGGGAGTCGAACAGATAGAAGCAGATGAAATTTTAACCATACAATATATATCATGGAAGTAATATACTAATTTTATTTGATGAGAATGGCGAGGCAATAAATTTATCCAAATCCAGTCCCGATTTGAGAATCGAAGACCTATTGAGACCCTAGTTTTCAACATCATCGTCCAGGTGTTACGTTCGCATCTAATTACTATCGTTACCATCCACACGTGATTAGCTCTTCTAGTTGCAAATATGGCATCATCTTCTGTCATAAAATATTACTGTAGTCATAGCTTTGTTCATCAGTGCACTGTTGTAAGTGTTGGATCACTGTTTTCGTCGTCTGCTTGTGCTTGGCAAGTCGATGTCACGCTCGCGTCACTATACTATAGTCTATTTCAGTATGACTCACCACACTTGATTTCAAGGTTTGTGTATCGATACTTATCATATCTCAGAGAAGCATGTAGACTTTTGATTGGGTGACAGACCTCATGTGTGATGCTGTATTGTCAACTTGCTGGTCGAATATATATCGTATACACGGTGGGAGGGCAAACAACCCTCTGAGAGAGGAAAGTGCATTCTGGGATGGATGTAACTATGATGTTGGGAGGAAAATGTCATCTACCGGTGACCAAGGTGAGAAATGATCGCGTGTATTATGATTATTACGGGCGATAATCTTGCCCGATATATTGCATTGAAGGCCCATACCAACATAGATTCGGGATACACTTTCATACAATGTATTTCATAATGCATATGACCAACAGAACGGGTACAACTCGGGCACTACATTTGCCAGAGCGAATCAAACGTGCCAAATTGGACAGATAAATAGTGATTTAAAGAAACTGAGATCACCGAGAGCGATAGTTTTCAGGCATATGAAATATAGTCATGGTGTAATCATATGGAGAACGTTGTTCAATAGTGGAATATGTGATTAAACGCTCATTCATGGGTTTAAATATTTGGCGAATGTAACCCGTTTGCAGGCAGGGTCACACTATGAATGTTAGCGATTGTAACGCCGATGTCAAGAGTAACAGTCACTTTCGAGAAGGCTTCGTCGCCTTTCGGTGAATGTTTTTATGTGAATGACCAACCAATGAGACCATAAACGTGATGTAAATATATTAAAGAATCATACGTGAGATGACAGGCTGTATGGGACCATATTTTGTGGAATGGTCGCTTTCTGAGAGTGAGTTCTGTGGGATGCATTCCAGAAGATTCCAGTTTCTGAGTGTGTATCACTTGCTCTATATTTCTAGTTCCATGTGAGTTAATGGTATCCCACTGTGATGTAGAAAATATCTTCTATCATGTATTTTCGAGAGAATAAGGCCTGCAAAATGACCATTTCTTATTCCAGGAACACGCGCTGTCAGAAAAAGAAAATATGGCTTGTCATTGAATAGGGTGAAACAGCGGAGAAGAAATACTGGACAACTTGGTAGGATGATAATAGCATCATGCAAATTTTGCAATAATATTTGTCGAATTGAATAACTAAGAAAACACATGATATTAAACACCGACACCTTCTGATTTGTACATGCTATTTGGTTTGGTTTGGTTTGGTATCATTTATTCACCATCCAAAATACAACATATACATGTATAAAGAAAAAAACAGAAGTTACAATATATCACAAAGTATGAGTTTCGCAAATATTAGGGTGGCGGGAGAAAACCCCAAAGGGTTTATTATATCCCAAAGTCAAGAATAAACAGAAAAGATGCGTTGATTCAATCTCTGAGATGTTAGTGTGAGGCAACGAATTACAAAGGATTATAAACAAAGCATAGTGGTAGAAAGTGAATAAAGGGTTAATATGATATTGGACTATTTGGGTTCGACGCGATAGCTTAGATATGATAGCCGCCGCCTTGCTACGGTAGGAGCCAGTTTCAATCGAAGCCTGTAATCAATTCGCGGTTTACCAAGACATAAAACTGCGATGTCATTACTTTTGCCCTTCCGCTTCGAATACCACCTTCTTTCGCGCTATATATCGCCCATAATATTAGTTAGACACCATTTCTAATCATCACATATGCTCAGTGTGTGGGACGTTTTCTTAAACTCGCTCGCTGGGCGGATTTTGTTGGAGTGAAAAGGGGTCGTTTCTACCCCCCGGCGGAGTCTTGCTGTCCATGTTGCAGCAGACAGCTGCGTTCGTGGATATCTGGTGGAGGTTCGGATTTCGAAAGAGGGCGAGGTACGAGTCTGTGCTTTTCCTAGATTCCGGTATTTGTTGAAAACCGCTACCGGGCCTATGTGATCGTGAGTAGAAGTGGTGTCTAACTAATATTATGGGTGATATATAGCGCAAAGGAAGGTGGTATTTGAAGCGGAAGGGGAAAAAGAGTGATCGCAGTTTTATGTCTTGGTAAGCCGCGAATTGATTACAGGCTGCGCTTGAAACTGGGTCCTACCGTTGCAAGGCGGCGGCTATCATATCTAAGCTATCGCGTCCAACTCAAATAACATAGCGGTGAACTTAGACATTCAGTTCTAGCTATATTCCAGTGTGCTAGGAATCAAGCTGCCCAAAGTAATGTGCCAGTGATCCGTGTAACGGGCAGGTGTAAGAAAACGACTCGTTGTAAAACGAGGTGAATGTTAACGGAGTGCAGCTTCTTATCCAGAATATACCAGTCTGTTGTAAGGCCCGACGCCGACGAAGATGAAGCATAGGTTAAAGTGATTTTGTACAGGGACGGACAGTAGTAGGGAAAATGATCCCTGAAACGTTGAGGAATCCGGGTGGAGAATGGGTCTTGGGGATCAGTTAGTGATGAGGGAGTAGATAGCTGCCATTCGCCATATTTTCAGCATATTTCTTGTACACGCACTCTAGCTGTGTTTTTCTTGACTGAAATCCAGTTGTTCCACAATTAAACATTCTTTAAAATTTCCCATATAATGCTTGAAGAGTTATACACTCTAGAACTTTATTCTAGTCTCTCCTTCATTTTTCGTAACTTTCTACAGGCTTACGAAAGATACTCGTGCCCAAGAAAAGCTTGGGACCCAAAACCCCTCAACACATGAGAATATCCTCGGATGACGCCAGTACATCCTTAGGTCTACCCGAAACCCCAGAAAATACAGTAGAAAGCGTACCAGTAGTAAAACCGTATGCCCCACAAAAGACACTGGGCAGAAAAACAACCAAAAAAACTTTGTTTTGTCAGCATGGGAACTGGAACGATTATTATAAACAAAATTTGACAGTTTTGCCCGACGTGTGTGAGAGGTTGTATATGGCTGGCATGCTTCATGACTTTTCGTCTTTCCTTCAACTGGTCACGGTAATTATGTTTGTAAATCACCATAGAAAAGTATGCGTTGTAGCGGTGAGGAAATTGAGACGATATGAATCTTTAACTACGTCACAGTGTCAGTGTTGGGGACAGCCGACCAGGCCCTTCCTCATACAGAGGGCGTAACGCTCCTCTCTACATGGGCGTCCTGGGTCAGAGCGAGTTTCTGTGAGAAATTAGTGTGATACCTCTCACAAGATGATCTGCCATTAATCTGCAGGGATATCTGCATCACCTGCTGCGTTATAACAGCTGGTTCCATTCAGTTCTTGCGCTAATTTCAACTCCGAACACATGTACTGTACGTTTCTGATGACCATCGGGAAATTGTACCCACTCTTACGGGATCACGAAAACAGTAGGACACATGAAATGTACATTAAAGCAATCCTTGAGGTGTGTATTATTCAATAGGACATACTGCAGGAACATCGGGAAACGACAACTCTCAAAACTTCAAAAGACCTCCAGCTGTCATTTTCCATTACCTGCTTCGTTCGCCTCAACCTCTCCGGGACGTGGTTACATTGTATCCCAGAATGCACTTTCCTCTCTCAGAGGGTTGTTTGCCCTCCCACCGTGCACAAGTCGAACCACTATATCGAACCACGAGTAAAACGCATAAATGGTTCTGTTGTGTCTTTTGTTGATTTATACCCCATCTTGAGATGGCTAGGTACTTTTGTTAGGAAATTCAGCTTGTTTTTTGAAAATTTTGACAAATCACTATGTTGTAGCCCCATAAGAGCGGGAAAATGAACGTCCTCTACTCACTTAAAGAATATCAAAACCCTCCAAATACTATCCCAGGCGATTTACGCGCGTTAAATGCTACCAGGGGAGATAACCCCGAATACAACCAAAGCAATGGCTGCAGTCTCTTCTGTCGGCCGAATGTTCAGTCGGATTTTTAGCCTGGTAACTGTATTCTATCATAGGCTTTATTACAACTAGTTGTGCACGGAGTGCCCAGTCATTGATCTTCATTTGACAATCTCACGATTATGTTCTGGGTC
>JAVTVY010028390.1:0-11098 GCA_036873755.1 Hanleya hanleyi
ATGATTACCACTGTATACGGCGAAAAATGAAAACATTCTAGTGATAAAAACAAAAAGGTGATGAGATTTGTTTTTACTTGGGATGATTACACGATAAACATGGTTTCCTCAGTGTCGTGAGGTGCAGTCAGCATCAGGTGGAACTGGGTTCCCTGGTGGTATGAACCGCCAACGTAACATGTTTCGGGATTTCCGGTAATGCCTGCGCAGGTCAATACTGTCCAGACTCCAACCGCTGCACCATATCCTTTCGCGTTATAAGGCCAGTATGAACTGAAGTTCTTGCTGACACCAGATATGAATATACTGCCGGATGTGTTGTCCTATGTCACAAGGGTGCTCCTTAGTCCCACAGTCAATGTTCTTTTTCTTTACACCAATGTTCCGTGCAAACGGACATCAGTACTTTCCAAAAGTGGCCAAAATAAAGTCCTATTCCCGAGTGAGCATAACGCCACTGACGTCTGATGGGCTTCCAGGAATGTGTTAATATGGACGTATGCAATGTCACCATCCCCCTCTAAATCCGCCGATACTCCATGGACAATTGACTGGAGCATATGCCAGGGTGTAAAGACACCTCGCTGTCATTGGTCGCCAATTCTGTCTGCCCAGGTCAAAAATGCCCCCAATACTTCGATGTGCATCAAGGGGAGGGGGAGCGTTAGAGTCCAGGAAGATATTATCATGGACAACTAGTCCTCTCTCCACTTGACCGTCCTGGTCAAGGCATCGATTGGCTTCCTCTTGTACCTCGGGCGTTGGTGTCCAATAACATGCGTTGATTTCTGATGGTCTGCGTCAAATTTGATAAAAGAGTCCATTGCAGATAAGCCATATTCAGGGCCAAGTCAACCGTGTCATTGCTGGAGGTATTTGACTCAGGTTGGAGTGATAAGGGCAAGCTCTACAAGGCATTCTTTACGTTCTGTTTTGCGCCTCTCCATTCAGCGCTGTCAAGGTCTCACGGACTGTGCCAGAGTTGACCCGAGGTCATCTCTTGCCACAGTAAACGAATATGGCGACCGTCTAACTGGGCGAATTGGTATCCGTCGCGACTCACCCATATATACTTCCGCAACATATAGTTCTAGAGTAATTTGTCAAAACGCTGCCTTCAAACTGTGTGAAACTGGCGTTTTGAAATACATTGAATAACTGTTTAGTGTATTTCAAGATAAATGTACAGTTTGCGATCAGTAAAACAGTGAGATAGTACAGTTCTTGGTTTCTACAAGAATCCTGCAAAACATGTCGAGACCCCTACATGGGTAAATGGAGCGTAGCGCAAAGCACCCTGGGAGAGAATGTGGTAAGGGCTGCTTGCAGGTGGCATTGTCATGATTCTCAGAGGCAATCACCTCCACACTGCTGAATGGTGGCTGGAAGGTGATAGTGGCTACACTGATATAGACAGTAGATTTTCGGTGTTGACGGCCAGCTTGATATAAACAAGACAGCCAATCAAAAACGTCTCTTTTTATAGATCCAAAGGCTATTCCCCTCCTGCCATTGGTCTAGGTCCACGATTGGGTGACTCCTGAAGCTAAGATTGGTCCGATCTCTAGAAGCCATTTTACTCATTACAAGGTTCCACCCCAGAACGCTACGGACGTTACAATGTTGCACTCCATGCCCATGCGTTTGTGCGACTTCATTTCCGGACTATAACTTCTAAAAACCTGAATGGTTTCTTTCCAACTTTGTTACGAGGGTACCTGGCCTCAAGATCGTAATATACAACCTCCGCTACCAGTAGTGTGAAGATCGACTAGGTCACATCTGCATGACATATGACAATGATTTCTTCCCGGGCATGTAAGCCTACATTCGCTAGGGAGGAATGATTGCACATGAGGCGTATTTGGGAGGACGAGGAGGGGGCCTACGCAAGTTTAGTCTTTGGTTTGTGATAATGATAGCTTGAACAACAAAGATGGGACTTGTCGAACTTCTTACAGATGCTACAGTTGTTGTTGTTGTTGAAATAATCCCCCTTTCGTCACAGAGAGTCGGTATTACATTACAGCCGTTGTCCATTAAAGAATCTCCGCGTCCATAATCCAAAGACATATTCCATATAACAGCATTAGCAGCAAATTCAAAAGGACAATCATAGTATATATAAACATAGCCTAGTTTCCTGCAAGAGAGAAACGTTTATTCCTGCGTATTAAAGCCAAGAAGGACAAGTATTTCCAAAACACGACTTCTGGGCCGTGTGTTCAAGGTCTGGAGTCCTGGCCCATTCGATAATATAAGTGGTTTGAATACACTTCCAACCCACTTTTGTGCACACCCCGCGTTTGCAGCTTCATCACCATATAATTAACCCTACCAGGCCCGCGGGGGGGGAGGCGGGAGGGCCGTACCAAACTTTCTGCGCTATCTTCGAAACGACAAAAAATGAAGAGCTGAAACTCCGTGACTGTATAGTTTATCATATTGGGGTCATTTTGAGCCTGGTTGCATAACCCCCCCGCGCAGAGGATCATGGGTAAATTCAAGATAGCGTCCAAGTGGGGTACCAGAAAAGTTATGTTTTCGTCATGTTTCTTCAAAATTTCTAATTTTCCGCGGTGAAAAGTGGACAAAAACTATTTTATTTCACATCACATTAATATTTACTAATTTATCATGCAGTTTTTGCAGGGAAATTGCATAAAGAAAACATTCGGAAAATCTGACCGAAAAATCGATCAAAAAATGCCGTTTATGAAAATGACGTCACTTTGACGTCATCAAAGCGGCCATCTTGGATTTTTTACATTTTCTGGTATAGCTTGATCCAAGGGTATAGTGTGGTAAGTTTCAGCCCCCTAGCTCAAGGGGTAAGAAAAATAATTTGGGTCTGGCCATTTCATGGCCAGCTAGTTACGTGATAGAATTGATGCCCAGGCTATTGTGAATGAATTTACAAATACAATATATTCCAGATCGTTATTGAACTACTTATACCGGTATTAACCAGTAGTGTCTGGGTTGGCGTGTATGTGTGGAGACGCCGTGTATAGGCCACTTAGAGAATGCAACAGATGTCAAATCTTGGTGCCTTAAAATCACACTCATTGAAGAGATGTCATTATCTGTGGACGTGTACAGATATAATTCGGAGAACGTGTCATATTCCTCATTGATGACCCAGATATTTGTCAGTATTAGATACGAATGAAATAATATACGGGTTGTAAACCAATGAACGTGTACCGGTATTTCAAACATGTCTATCGTACTCAAGACATTCAGAAGCTCTCGAATTGTAGATTTCGCTACCGGAATATGTGCGTACATTTCGCCAGTACCGAGGCTTTCTTCTGGTTTTTGTTCCAAGATTATCCCGCGCTCCGCTTATGCAAGAGTTAGTTCCTCTGCAAGACAATGGATACCAGTCTCCAAGAAAGAAGGGCATGGGAACAAGGTGAGTTATAATGCTCTCGTCTTTGGACAGAGAAACATACAAAGCTGCATGACTATCAAGCTTAGAGCTAGTATCTCATGCTGAGTAGTAGATAAACGTCAACTTCGGTCGCATTGGTGGTTTTAGGAACGTTGATTGGAATGAAGAGGGAAGTCAGACTTGTAACCTTTGACCTTTGATGTTGAGGTTGATTTTGACCTTAGATATAGGTCATTGAGTGCATTTGGCAACTGGTCTATTCCAGATAAGACCGGTCCCGTGATTGACGCCATCAGTAGTAGAGAAACCGCACTCGGACTAAGACGGATTGGGTGCGATGGTGTGGGTTGTGACCTTTGGTGTAAAGAGGGTACATTTGGTTCATAATTGGTCCAAATGCTCTTGTTGGTTAGAGTAAGACGAGTGGTGACGTTGAACTGTGAGGTCATTATGCGCATGCATGCATGCATGCACACTCGCGGATTAGCATAGAAAGCGCAGTCTGTTGTGAGAGGTTTTGGCGATACGTGGTTTATACGTGGTCCAAGTGTGTAGTACTTTCTGTCCTATTGAAACTCTCGTTGTATAGAACAAGTCGGGGGTGGTGGCATTATTGTGCGCATCAGCACGCGGAGAGCACGCGGAGAGTAGTAGAAATAGGCGTTTGATTATTATTTGTATGGCTAGGTGTGGAATTATCTGCGCCTGTGTAGTAATATCGCAATATACTCCCCGTGCACTGTGAGTGACGTCACCGGGCGAATGACCACTCGACAATCTGCGAATGGCCCCTCGACGAGTAATATAGAAAGAGCAATTGAGGTATTATTATGTGTGGGTTGTGAATTCGGAATGCTTGGTGTCATACTGTACTCTTGCGGTAAAGTCTGTTGTGGGAGTTTTTGGTGTGATGTAAGATTCTATGAAACGCTCTCGTTGTGTATAAAAATGCATTGGCTTGTGTGGCTTTGAAGTATAGAAAGAACGCTCGATGTGTCATTCTGGACTGATCTGTGCCAGATATACTATTCATGTACCGGTAGTGAGGCAATGGCGCGCATGCGCATTCAAGGGGTAATACAGAAAGGGCATTTGAGGTATGATTCGAGGTCGGTTGTGAATTCGGGATGATGTCATATTGAAGCTCTTGGCTTAGAGTCAAGGGAAGACAACCTGGAACCAAACATATACACATTGGAATTGGCTTAGACCTGTTTGAACTGACCAGTTTGATTATTAATTATGGAAGACAGCGCTCAACGCCCGTCTCAACGCATTGACGCCCAAACACCGAGGGATTAAGGGTGAACTCCACACTCAATTTGTGAAGCTTAAAAGATGCATGGGTATGCTATTCGGCCATTAATAGTTACTTACTTCGTTGTTATTGTATTTACAATTGTTCTTTATTGACACATGATAATTTTTCTTGTAAATTTTAATTGATAAGTACAGCTGTCATTCCTCATTTCATTTGTAGGGAGAAGTTGTAAGAACTTGTACCCCGATCCCATTACATATTATGTAATAAAACATGCTCAAACAAGAAATAGTTGTTAAATCTTCAGCAAAACATTCTATAACAATATAGTTACTCATACCATCATTTCAGGGGTCAACTCGGCTACGAAAGTCGAAAAGGAAAGACTAGCAATCCTCCTTAAACTTTCTTCAACATCTCTAGAAAACTTCATAAAAGGTATGAAAATGTGTCACATTCTGCCCACCATGCAGAGAAAACTATTTTCTAGGCATACATGTTCCAGTGTTCCCCGCTCAATGGCTATTTTAAAATACCGGTAGCGAAAAAACAGGGGGTCGACCTTCTCATTGCTTGTAAAGTTTATCGCCATAAAGGTAAGTTCATTTTCGCGCTCTAAAGGGTGTGGATTTTGGCATGCCAAATATTTACTTTCTGGCTTGAGTAACTCCGTAGTGACGAGTAAACGAAATAAGCCAACAACTCCTATATGTCCGTTTGGAGGACTGGTAACGCCCGACAGGATAATACTACAAATGCCAGTTTAATAAAAAGGGAAGAAGATTTATAATGCTGTCAAATCCGAGCGATCAGGGGTCGTTTGAATATCATGTGTTCAAATTACCTCTACACAGTGTTCAAATGAACAGTCACAATCAAAGGTGACTGAGATACATACTCTAGAAAACCACGTGGAAATTCATTGTGATAAAGAATAATGGTAAATGATTAGGATTTTATGTATGGCACATCATCACGTCTGGTTGACATCATTGAAAACTGGTGACCGCTTCTCTCTTGTAAGAAATTATCTGTATTTTTATAATTTCATACACATTTAGAATTGGTGCTGTCATTCGAAATAGGTCTTTCAATTACTGACACGAAAAGTTTTTACCAGCCAGGTGAGGCTTCCGGGGATTTACCTGGGATGTGGTTGTGCACACCGCAGGTCATGGTAAGAATAGCCCTCAGCTCCTCAGAGAACTTGTCGTGAGAGGCAACTAACTGAGGCACCCGTGGAGTTCCCAGTTGTGAAAATGAATGGGACCCCACCCATGTGGTTTCCAGGTGTGAAAAGGAATATATATGATCCAACGTCGTGACATGACTGAAATATATAGTTGAAAGCGACGTTAAATCATATTTACTCACTCACTCATTCCTTATGGACGACTATTGTCCTAACGCCTTAACGTTAAGATGAGAGTGAGAGAGATCAACAACCACAAAGATGATTTGTAATATATTGATTATTCCCTCCATCATACATCACATCATATCCAAGCTGGGGTGTCGTGTTGGGTGTGTTTACAATTCGCGTATTAACGCTCTTGTCTATGCATAAGCCGCATAGTCTGCCGTTTTCGCTCCTGTCCAATGAAAAGCCGCGCTTCGTTCGCTCTTTCCCATTAGTCTCATCGTCGACGGCCCGTTCGCTCCGGTCCACCTATAAGCGTCTTCATGCAGTCCAGAATACTTTAGAGACAACATGTCCTGGAACATGCATGTTTACGCACTTTAACCACATTTTCAGCGTGTGGTACTAACGCAATATCCTTTTCCAAGGCTTGGGTAGTAATGATGGCTCGGTTCGTTCGATCGCTCCTCGATCCAAGCGACATCAGCATGATCAGTCTGCACTGCATGCTCATAGATCACCATTCCTGTATTTTTCTGATGTGGGGGCGCATGTCGATGTACGTCTGGGAAAACCTATTCATCCTCGATAGCCGCTGCGAGATTATTCATAGCTTTTTTTTTTTGAACGTGGCAAACTAGCGCCCATTAAGGTCTGTTTTAACGCCTTCAAGCAAGGGGAAAGAGAGACGTCAGACGCTCTTATTTGTCTGAATGATCACGTAATATCCCATGGAATTGAGACCAATTCATCCAATTTAGTGACTGACACCCGTCAATGACCATCTTAACCCATACACGCCACATCCGACGCTTCAACAACTAAATCGGCGACGTTATCATATACGCACTCGTCTACTGCTACCGCCTGAATAGGGCATATCAACTTTCCCGAGAATTCCACTAAGGCATTGAGACGCGTGTCAAAGTGATGTTCCATCTGCTCATGGATCAAGCTGTCTCGGCACTGCACTGCTGAAAATAATAGTCCCGATCAGTTGACCACCTTCAAGCAACCTCTGCCAGAAAAGTGAATTGTCTTTTTTTTTAAGTTCCTGTCTCTGTTGTGATGAATACGTCCAGTTGTATTTGTTTGGAGTATGATATTTGTTCGGTTAGCTCAATCTGTAACCATCTAGGTCATCTATACGCGGTAAGACTGACCCTGGGATCGTGTGTATCCATGTTCAGCCTACTTTCGGCAACTGCAAGAGAGAATTGCCAGAAATCAATACCACGTGACTTCGTCAGCCAATCAGCTAAAGTCTACCGACATAACTCGGCATGGCTGATTAACCCGCCATTTTCGAGTCAAGTGATGTCCTACTTGTTCAAAATTACAGATCTACACACCTCTTGGATGATACGAAAGTTATACATACCTATATGTTTTGTAAGCCCAGGCAATATCTGTTTCCGAAGTGGTATGAAAACCTGTAATTTATCAGATTTCTCGAGTCTGTATTTCGCCGGATGAAGGCCGAACACAATACAGTAAAGTACCGGATATCGGTCCGCGATTAATGGAGACACACGATTCGGAGGCCATCTTATGACTGGCGAAGTGAACGCAAATGTGGTTAGCTACGAGTTCGATTTTAACTCGGGGTCTTATAAGGTGTTGCTCAGAGGGACTATTTGTGTGCCTGTTAACCGTTTTCTCAAAGCAGAGAAAGAAGCCAGAACTATGACGTCATTCGTAGGAGTGCTTAGGCCTATAATAGCCCCAACTGGGATCTAATGATACGATACTGTCATTATCATTAGGTCCCAGTTGGGGCTATTATAGGCCTATAACTTTGATATACATGATATAGTTGGCGGGCAAACCCCGCCAAGAAATCTGTCAGGTTGTAGCACTTTAATCGAAATACTTCTTGCCGAAATATAGAAGTATACTTAATTAAGGAATCAGCGAGATGCAATTACGTTAATAATGCCACCAATGTAAATCTTTCAGTAGTCTTATAGACCTCTACCAGTAATGTGACATGATTTTCAAAATGTTCACTTTCGAGAGAACCAGCCAATAACCTGAGGCGTGGTCCTACTAGCCCGGCCTACTGCTCCAACAAGATGGAACAAAATAACATCTGATGGGAAGAATGGTTCCATTCTAGAGCACACTTTCTGCAAAATATTCCAACCAACCCCGGCCCTAACACATCTTCACTGATAGAGATACCCCTGGTTTTTGCGCGGATGCCCCTGACATCGATAGCGCTGGTCCGTGTTTCCACCAGTTCATGGTTTTGCACTGAACGAGAACGGGTTTACCGCGCGATGTCACGATCTTAATTGTTGTGACGAGTGTAAGTCGAGTTGTTCGAAGTTGTTGGCAAGCAAAGATCACATAAAGCAGGTCAGAGCAAAGGACTAACTGGGATATATATCCCACTTGGGATATTAAATTGAAGTTTGGATGTTGAAATGTATTCTAATAATATGTAATAGGCAAAGCCTAGAAGTGAGCGCAGAACAGTTCTTGCCCTCTCAGAGTAGTTCTGAGCCACAGGGGCTCGTTCCCGTTGTTAATTGGGTAATTAGATTAATGAGGGGGGGGAGGGGTCGAGGTAGGGAATAAATATTACTATTAGAAGGGCAGACACTTAGTCGGCGTCGAGACCACACCACGCTCACAAAACTCCGGTGTTATATCCCCTTATCACCGTTTGATCCTGATATTAGTGAACAAAATAATGAGGACTGGAATCTGAAATCCAGCCCTCTTGTTGTACTTCGTTATGAAATTTATGTATTATTCCATTTGCATACTCACCCAGTTGTAGATCAGTGCCTGTATATTCTTTTTTCTTTCTATATATAAATTTATGATTAACTTTAAGACACTGAAGTAGCAGGCAAGTACAGTTCCCAATTCAGGCTTCAGCAACACAATTATTGAATTACAAATATCTGTCGGGGAGTTGGGACTCATGATTGGAACATAATTAAAATAAATGATCTGCCGGCACATCTCTCCTCAGTAAATTCATGAATTCTGCATTATAATTACATGTTCATATATAGGCTTAATATACATGATGTACATATATTGGTACTTGATAAGATTCTTTCTTTTCACGACACGGAGGGCGGGAGTGTGGCCATGGTGAAAAAGTGCACGCTCGTAATTTCGGCTGCTGGTCTGGTGTGGGTTCGAATCCCACCGAGGACTTTCAGGATATGAAAATATCCCCGCTCACAGCTGGGCTTATCAGTGTCCAGGGTAAAAGGAACTGAGGGCGCGCTCGTGTCCAGGTACATGTAGGCACCGTCGTGATATGGCTGAAAATTTGTTGAAAACGACGTTAAATCCTACTCACTCTTTTCACAACACACACAACATACATGTACCTTTGTCTGGCCGGGACTTGCTGATTTGTTAGTACCTACCTGATATACACTTACACAATCCCCAAAGGTGGCATGTAGATTTCCTCAAGTTATATTAAATAGAGATTTCCTACATGTATGTACAATGCAGTGTTGACATTATATATATAGATTAAATAACTGAACATTTGGTCATGAAAATTTTATGAAATTTTAACAATGTAACAACAAACTAATAATAATTTACCCCGAGATAGTTATCTGGGAGGAAATTCGCGATTGGTCAATTATTTCCGGGGGAATTAAAAAAATATTAACTATGTCCCCTCCACGGTTCCGTAGTTAGCTGTTGGAATAGTTTTGATATCAGATGCTATGACTCAGCGTATTTCAGTTTCCTGAATTGGGGCTCTTCAAATATAAAAAAATAAAATTTGGGGATCTTTAACCAGACACAAAGACTATTTTCCGGGTATAGAAACCCTTTAAGGCAAGAAGACAAAGGCATTTTCTCCTGCAATTTCTTTTACTCAAAATCTGTACATGTCAGCTAGATAGAGAAGAACACAAGTAATACATGTATGTACCGGTACATCAGAATGTATGATGATAAATTACAGATTCTTGCCTCTGATGTTCATGTACCTTTCTATGCTAACGCATGTAATTCACTATCTACCCAGTTACCTTCAATATGTCACTCATTTTGTTGACTTACCTTTAGTGTCATGTGAAATCACAATAATCAACATACATGTGCATGTAACTGACATATTACAGCAAGTGGACTTTTGCAACATGATATTTATATGAGGTTATTATTTCAATGTTCAAATGTATCGGTCTGCTGTAGGATCACCTGTTGTGTAGAAGACATTTACCAGTATATGATACATAATGACTGTGATTAAGTCCCATCATGGTCTCTGATATAATGTATAAATACTGAATACATTACTGATGTGGACTACCAATAAACATAACTATCAGGGTGACTGTGAGTGAGTGAGTGAATATGATTTAATGTCGCTTTCAACACTATTTCAGTCATATCACGATGTTGGTTCCTATTCCTTAACTATCAGATAGTATTATTTATTGTTTGTTCTATTAAGTTAACATTATAAACTTTTCCTTTGCTGGAATTCAGACAATAGTTCCATCAAGCTGGTGCCTCAGGACTGACAAGGTTTGGTGGATGCCCATGAAGGTGACATGATGTAGTTTGTACTGCAATCATCAAAGTTGCACACCCGATTATGACCTAGAAATTAAACAAAAATAAAAAGTTGTATTAGTATATTATTTCCAATGTCCCTGTAATTTACGGAATGAATGGCGTGCAACTGAGATTATGTGGCCGGATAAATAATTTGCATTTGCCAGATTATTAGGATCATCTCCTGATGGAAAGAGCGAAAGGAGATGAAAGCCAAAATTGTTATATGGTGTACTACTGTTGCCTGCAGGCAAATGATAAATATTGATCCATTGGGTATGATATGTAAAAACAAGAGAAATAAAAGAATAGTGTTTGACACTTAATTTATGTGCCTGCTCAGACTTCTTAAATTGTCATGATTATGTATCATTGAGTTTCTACCAGGCTAAATAAATAATATATCATGTATGTGTGAAATTTGTTCATACATACCAGTGGAATCAAGACTGAAATCTACCATGGTGTTGAAGCAATGGTCAAAGATGACTGCCTGTAAATAAAGAAATGGAAATGATAAACGATC
>JAVTVY010028391.1:0-11027 GCA_036873755.1 Hanleya hanleyi
AATAAATTAAGACCCTTAAACATGCCGTCAATGCCAGATGTTGAGTTTTATACAGCTGTAGATCAGGGCTCTGGGTGCATATATCATGTTTCCATACACTTGATGCAGCGGCAAAAACAAAGCCTCATTGAACAACCTATCTCTATACAGGGAATTCTTAACTCAGAAAATACCATTCTCTCTCAAAAGAAAACAATTTACGCCAGAAAGGCCTTTTTATTAAGCTAATTTTGTTAGGTAGTGGCCTACTTAGATTCAATAATTGTCACGAAATTTCTTTAATTATATCTTAATTGCAACCATGTTTGTTGACCTCAAACCTGACATGCTTGAGATATGTACATGTATAACACACTTTCATTTGAGAGTCCAGACATTCCACCATTCATGTGAACAAATTGTACTCAACATGGAATAATTACATTCACACTACCCATTTCTACAGTATCAGTACTATGTTACTATCTGTAGCAGTTGAAACCCAGTAAAACTTAAACAATTAAAACCAGTAAAGAAATTTGTCTGTTGAATAACAGAAAACATGGTATGGAGATTTGAATGAGTAAACTATTAAACAACTTACATGATACCAACAAAATGTCCCAACACAAGCTGATCAATTCCTTGGGTGGCTTGCAGGATGGCTTTGTTTCACCCTCAGTAAACTTTTATCATTGTTGCTCACAGGCTAATCTGAAGGATGATACCACATCTTTCTTTGTTCTGCTGGGTTATTGCACCAGGCTGACTTAATTGCTTGATGTAGGATATTTCACCACCAGTGGCAATTTGACCTAAATTTGAAGCCTGATTTGGTCTGTGATGAAATGTTTGGATGTGAAATAGGATACACGTTAAAGGCCACAGTTTACATATATCTGTAACAATATACTGACTTGTTTGTATTAAGAATGGCAAGTTGGCAATAGCAGTGTAGATAAATGCACTAACATATGATGGAAAATTAGCATTTCTTATTTCATTATCCCATCACGTTTTGTACTGTGTTATATACAATGTATACAGTGAAACATACAGCCAAGGGTTCCCAATGGGCATGACAGTGCACTCGCTGAGCTATCAATAAATAATAAAAAAAATAATTATAAATCAATCACAATTCGGTCAGCTCAGAACTTGCTGGTAACAATGCCCTAGTGCACGTTCATGCCAAAAATAAAGGTTCTAATGTCAATGGTTCTCCTTATTTTGCCGACGAAAGGATTCGGATGGACTGACTGACTCACTGACTCATTACCGGACAATTTGCGATCTGTAGCCTACTTCGTAGGAAAATGTCGGATCTGGCGTCTATAACTTGACATGGTCTGACCACTAAAAGGCTTTATTTTCCTAAGCAAACTAAAGTTGAGTAAGTTGAGAGACTGAACAATCGGAACTCTTTAGCGTTAATTCGGGCAAAGAATACAGATGTTAACTAAAGATGTAGCAGGATATATCCTGCTTCAAACCCTTAGACGTCGTTGGAATTATGTTGAGACATATTGCTTGTTTCCCTGTCTTCGAAAAAACAGTTGCAAGATTATCCTGAAAAAGGGTCAATGTCCAGCTCGCAAACCTTCATCTCATGAATTCTGCTGCATAACGACGTCTTCAATGGTTGACAACAACGGAACTGTGCATTCCGGCATTTTGGGTACTTCGTCGGTGTTGCCCGCCCCCTGTACAGACCTTTTGGTCTTTGATATATGTTGGCATTTGTGGGAAGTTGATGCTGGGTCGACATCGGGCCTTACAGGGTAGTCTTTTGTGTTAAATGGCGTCATTTTCATCTGACGACGATACAGCTCACCAATCCCCAGTGTACGAGTTGTCACAGCGAAACAGCTCACCAATTATCAGTATACGAGTTGTCAGACCATTTCCATCATAGCACGCTAGATTTGTATCTAATACCGCTTATGCCGGTGCTAGGGGCCGTGTGGTCATATCAACCAAGTTGCCACATGAACAGGTACTATAAAAGCGTACCTGAGATACAACACATATCACGAATCGTTAGATTCTTGGTATGTGCTTTAGAATAGGTTAACCGGAAGACTATACTGTGAAATCATACGACCCTGTCAGTATGTCGGCACCTCTTCCCACATCCCTTATATGTGTTGTAATTGTGTTAATCGTGATATCTGCTTCCCATCATTTCCGCCGGATGGGCGATATTATTTCAGCTAGTATTAAAAACTGCTATGTTAATGCCAGAAGAGAGACACGAAATGAGGTAAAAGTGGTCTGAAACTATCCAAATATAAAGTGTTAACCCTATATGACGACGGCGAGTGACTGTGGTCGTTCCAAGCATTTGGTTTCACATAAAAGATGGAATGTATATGATCTAAGAGTTACCTAAATTGAATTATATATGTATTGCCGTCAGGATCCATGATAAAGCCTACATGGACTTTGGGACTGAAAGCTGAATTATTAAGAACAAAATTAGGTTTCATTATTTTTTCTCCTGCTAGCAACCTGGGGAACATCACAATATACAAGCGTCTATTCCGTCACTCAATATTCAGCCGTCACCTATTAAAAATGTATATGATTGAACCACATGGACACTTAAAGGCAAACTATAAACAATATTATAAGCAGTTTGGAACAAGAGAGATACAAAAATCATCGTTCCACTCATGCTAAGTTTTGGGACACACAGTTGGGATTCTGCAGAATTTCAGCTTTCTCTATCACCAAGACCTTCACGAGAAATGCTGTGCTGAAGACTCTGTGTTGAAGATTAATGTATACTGACAAATAGATGTACGTTACAATCCCTGAACATTCTGCTGCACGGTGATAAGGAGCGGACGACTGGAATCGCCTGTTGCCTAGGTGGTAACATTGATTGATTTCAATAAGTACATGCACCAGCAATTGTAGTTGAAACATATTTGAATAGTGACGAGTTAATACAAACGAGGTTATAAATAGCGAATATGATTATGCCATCTGTAAAATGTGGGGTATGTTGTCGTCATCTTCTATCATGTCTAGCTATAAACTAGTATAGCCGGGATGGGTTGTGTGGGTTGGCTCACAGCAACGAAACTATATGGCCCTCTCAGCGCTGCAATTGGAAACACAGTTGTGCAGCATTGCGTAATACCAATATCGAGAAATCACTGCAAGGCTACAACGCACTAATGCCATGAATCAGCAAATAGAAGTGCGCTAAGTAGCTCGTTCACGCTGGGGCTATGTATCATGCCTCTGGTTGTTATCAATGTGAATTTAGAATTAAATTCGATGATTTATGACAAGACTACGTCCTTTCGCGAATAGTTTCGGTCCTGCTTATTGGAGTGCTCAGAACGGTTGCTGGAGTGCACTGAACACAACAGGTTTGTTTTTCCCTCCTACTTCTGAACGCAAGACTTTTACTTGAGGTGACAGCGGTTTCATCAGCGGCAGAAAATGGACACCAGTATATTGATGTCCTTCTCTACTTATGGCAGGTTTACCCCTTCAAGCTCTTTTTTATTTGTAGTTAACCTGCTTCCAATAGTGCGGTGAGGTGAAAGTAAAAAGGTTTGATCGGTGTTGCTGGGTTCGCTGACTGAGAGCAATATCCGCGTACGAGTTGTCTAGATGAAGTAACTGACACGAGTAATGAGCATCAACCAGACACCGTATCTTGAAGTAGGCTTTAATAAAAACGTCCCTCTACTCGTTCGAGTCGTTGCTGTAATAGGAGAACTTTAATAAATGCAATCCACCAGGGTCCACATATTACCCCAGGCTATATTTCTGCCAAACTCACATTAGGTGACGTCTGTGTTTGGAGTAGAGCCAGTGTGTTACGTTGTATTCATTAGAGTGACAAATATTGGTATATAACACCATAATGTAATATCGATGTAAATTTTGATTGATCATGTTCCTCTGATGCCGACCACGTCGTCTGAAGCGATACATTATGTTACTGCAATGTTTCTGTCACTGTACTGTAGATATGATTGTGGTAGTCGTATTGAAATTTACCAAAGGTACGTTGTTAGAGTATCTGCATGAATGTAACTAAACATTCGCTTTGAGAATATTAAAGCGTCTTGACTTGACAGATTACACTTTCGAATAGGCGATGTAGCCCGTTTGAAAAGTGAAAAGATTTGTAGTTGCGTTTTCCAGTATGTTCTCGTAGCTTGTCGACGCATGGAAAAATGAGTTGATCTTCTGAAGCAATTGCTACTAAATAAAGGCAATGCCGACATATATCAGTAATAAGATATTATTAATCCAGTATTTTTTTGTTGACCGCGGATTTAAAAATTAACGTTTAGGGGCAATTCTGTCGACCAGGTAATCATGACATATACCAGTATCTATATTGTTTTCTTGCTATTTAGGCTATGTCGTGATTTGACGGCTATAACGCAACGATATTTTGCAAAAGGACACATCTTCACTCCTAAATAATGTTGTACCATCTCTAACTATGCCGCATAGTCCTGGCCGTGAAAATGAATACTATACGGCATAGTCCTGTCCATATGTAACTGAAGATTCCCTGGTTGATAATACAACCTATTCCCAGGGCAATTCGTAGGTCCGTGCTGTAATACATTGTTTGCTACATTTTTGCTAATTGAAGTATCTGAAGTAAATGAATTATCATTATCACGGTAAAGTTCGTGACGTTTCTTACCTGCGTTTTTGTTGTATTCATTTCAAAGAATATAACACAAGCTTGTATTGTGTAACACGAAAATGTTTTCCAGTCACGTTTCATTCGTTTATCAAGTAAACAAACTCCAGTAATCAACACATAACTCAATGTTTGATATTCACCGTTGGACCGCACGCTAGTCACTGTTGGAACCGCACGCTAGTCACTGTTGGAACCGCACGCTAGTCACTGTTGGAACCGCACGCTAAATTTATTCTGACATCCACTAGAAAACTGCCATTCATGCCACACATATTACTCCAATATTATCATAGCCTCGTGATGCCAAAAGCCGATAAAACGATACATCACACCATATCGCACGGGTGGAACATATCTGCACTTTGCCGGAACAAATACAACCCAAAAAACCTATGCAAAAATGCCTGCCGCCGGCCAGGAACAACATTCCAAACCACAATCAGTCATAATAACGAGGAAATCTGCTCCCAACCCACTGCGGCCCTGACATATTCGATGGGGGGTAGAGCGGTTACTCATTTAATCAATAACCTATATCTGGAACACAGTACCACAACCAGAGAACAAAATATATATGTGAACAATACCTCAAAACATAAACAACAGAGGCAATATACAAACTCTAATCCACAAAATCCTTTCACCATTATTCTTTATCAATTATTATTGCCATCAATATATTATATGTACATATTTATTTGTTATAAATCTTACAAACAGGGTTCCAGTCAGCCGTGCTGAATGAAGACTACAATACTACTCCTTAGTTTAATACATATCCCATGGCCGGAGAACACCACCCTGTGATTGTTAAACAAAACAAATGATTACATAAACACATAATTACAAGCGTATGGTCCACCATTCATTATTCATCCGTCGTCCTTTAAAGAAACTTCGTGTTCATAATTCAAGGACCTATTCCATATTTCATATAGCAGCATTAGCACCAAATTGAAAAAAGCAAACATATTATACATAAACACTGGTTAGTTTCCTGCAAGAGCGATCGTTTTCAATGATGCCGGCAAGACATCATGATGTTCCAAGAATATCAAATCCGTATCGCTGATCAATCCCCCTAGTATAATCCGTGGCGTGTCCTACTCCTCCTCCTACTCCTCCTCCTCCTCCTCCTCCTACTTCGCTTTACTCATACTATTAAAGAAGCAGGCCAGGGAGGCAAGAGACATGTGGGTTTCACTTCTTAATCCGTGGCGTGTCCGACTCCTCCTCCTCCTACTTCATGAGATCCCTTGGTCGCCCAACAGTAGAATGGGTCGACTGCGCATGCGTGATGAGTAGTATAGAAAGGGAACAGCGGGTTGCATAGGTGTGACGCGGGATAGGGTGGGGCGAGAGACCTGGGGTTTTCACTACCCGAAATTCCATGGGCCAGACTTGCACCCTACAATAGAATGGGTGGACTGCGCATGTGCGATGAGTAGTGCGCTATGAGTAGTATAGAAAGGGCACACAATCTCCCTATTTTATTTAATCACTGCGTGTTCCTGCCTGGTTGGTTCTGATTTACGTCACGTGGTAGGGATATTCATGTCCGTTCAAACACCTGGCTAACCTAGAGATATAGAATATATGAGGGTCGGCTCAGATCTCCTGGGGTGGGAACATACCCCTGAGGGCAGTGGGTAGGTTCAATGAAAGCTCGTAATCTTAATACATGTGATATTCGTTATAAAGTCGTCATCTAGAGAATGATGCATCTCAGTCACGCTTTGATTGTGACTGTTCATAAGTAAATCGGCTTGTACGACCCCTAGGCCTAGGTTAAGCGGAATTAGATACAGATTAGAACGTAACGCCATAGATTTTGCACGATATGCTCGTATTTTTTTATCAGTATGCGATATCTATCGCCAAATATGAGACACCTTGAGTAAAGGAGCCTGATGTAAAAGCCATGTTTATAAGTTTCTACAATACTGTTTTGCGACTTTGATAAAATCTGCACATTTAACACATGATATAGCAAATGCTACTAGGCGAGATATTATACACCATATGCAGCTCCCAGTGGGAAAGTTTACAATGTCGAAATTGTAAACCTCTCGTATGGCGGCGAGAGAGAAGGCCCGCTTCATTTTTATAGAGATATAGGTCTGAATATGATGTGCCGTGAGGGCTGTCTGTAGTTTCCTTCAAATCCAGTGAAGGTGGATATATGTCATTCACTGCGTGATTAATATAGCGATTATCCACAGTGAGAAGATCGTCTATACAGCGTTTGGTGAATGAGAAGGAGCAGGCTTTGAATTGATCGGTTTTTGAAAGCGTCTGCATATAGTCGTAGTCATAAGAGAACAGATATACCTCAGCCAGCAGATGTGCACAATTAGTACCCATTGGAATATCTGTATGCTGTTGAACTATTGTGTTTCAAATTTTCACATCGATATTTTCAATGAAAAATTTAAGTAACTCGTCCAATGAATGATATCCGTTAATTGTAGCAGAGCTAAAGAATGTTGTATAGCTACAGGTGTCAAGGTGAACGTTGTCCTGGTTAGTGGTTGTCCGTCGGACAGCCATTACTGGGGCAGGTTGTCCATGGACAACATGTACTGTTGTGAGTTGTCTCGGGACAACTGATACTATCATAGGTTGTCCATGGACAACTACACCCGGGGATACGTTGTCCGACGATAGAAGTGGTTGTCCAGGTTTTATCGCGATTATAACTAAGTCGTATTAAGGGTTGTCCGTCACCTGAGAATAGTTGTCCAGTATCAGGCCTCAGCATGTAAAGTGGTTCAATAAGGCAATGATAGTATGCGTAGCCGATAAATGGATTGTTTTAACCCTAACAGATCTGGGTGATTTGGAGGTTGTCCCCGCCTGAGGATGGAGGGTGGGGGAATTTCAACGCCCCATCTATCTTCGTTATATCTTGGGTAGAGGGCTGAAACTATTTGATAGTTTATTTGAAAATATTTGAGTCAAACTCTATGATGAAATGCTAAACAATTCAAGATGGTCGCCATCATGACGTCACAGTGACGTAATCTTTTCGGAAGTCATTTTTCGCTTCTTCTTTTTTTGGACTGATTTTTTTAATTTTCCGATATTTTATATCAAAAACTAATTCATATGATAGAGAATAATTAGTTTTGGCAAAATAAATTACTTTTATGCTCTTTTAGGAATACGAAAAGAATGAACGGAAATGACCGAAAGCACAATTTTATGGGGATATAGTTCTCTTCTTCTCTTCGTACTCACCCGTATAGTTTTAATACCCCGTATGCTTAGGAGATGAAAGCACGTACACTACATATGAAACAGTCTCTTTGATTACGTCACAATGACGTAATCAAATTCACATTCAAATTCACAAATTCGCATCTGAATTTTTGGGCCGAATTTTCCAATCAGATTTTTCCAATTTGAGTTCATGCAATTTTCCCGCAAAAATTATTGTGTCGTGATGCCATGCGGTGGGGTTAACCCTGCAAGGCCGTTTTTGGGGGGGAGGGGGGAAATCGGGGCCTTCGTACCAAACTTTCTATCCTCTATCCGGAACGATAAATACTTGAGAGCTGACACTCCGTAGCTTTGTAGCTTATCATATTGGGGTCTTTTTGAGTCTATGTGCAGAGAATAATGGTTAAATTCAAAATGGAAGCCATGTGGGTATGTGGGTTTTCTTAAAAACGTTTGCTTTACTGCATGGAAAAGTGGACTGAAACTATTTGATTTACTAATTTATCATGCAGTGTTTGCGAAGAAATGAAACACAAAAATGCCTTTTTTAATAATGACGTCACTGTGACGTCATCACACAGTATTCACCCCCTAGCTCAAGGCGTACGAAAAATATTTATAATGAAAATTGGCTAAAATAGATTTAAAACTACTTTCAGGGAAGATGACTTCACCGTGAGGTCATTAGAGTGACCATTGTTAATTGTATTACATTATCCTGTCAAGTTTCACCCCCTAACGGAAATGGTTAAACATATCGGTATTCAGGATAATTGGGGTAGCGAAGAGCGGAAGGAATGGGGGGAGGGAATTGGGGGGGGGGGCAGTATACTAAACAAGTCATCGTTAATGATTTCGTTCTAAAAAGCTAAATATTTCTTGCAGAAATTGTCGTTTCGCACAGGCTAGGAAGATATGATATAAGGGGGCGGGGGAGGGGGAGGGGGCGGCTGGGGGAAGACGGTCTTCCTACCCGGCAGAGATTGACACCAAATGCTCAAGTGACTTGGTCATTACGGTTAATTAGCAGTTCTGATGTTTCAGTATGTAAAATTAATCTGAGAACAAGCAGATTCGGATTCAACACCCTCGGATTTACCTGAAACAAGCACATTGCAATACAAAATGCCGCAACTTCTGTACATACAGTGTCTTTCTCAAAATTAGAATTGTGTTAGTTTGCCTCCATCTTATTATGCAGGCCTACGTGGATTACTTTGATAGCGAAATATGTTATTGTATATAAAGTGTACATCAGTTCAACAAAAACACTGTTGACTGTGATAGGAAGAAACTGACGAATAATACGTCAAATATATTTGGAAAATAGAACTAAGTAATAGGAACATTAAAATATATGTAACAAAAATTTTGCCTCAAAATATAATGTCCACCTGGCGTCATTAATCCACAAATGATCCGTGAAAAAATAAGCATGGAAAATATGATAATGTACCATAATAAAATAAATAATGTGACGCGGATGGGATTCGAACCCACAACTTACTGGAACCCGCTCATCCATATTACCGCGCCTCTTTCCGCTGCACTACTTGGGACAGCTGCCGAGTCACTGAAAATTTGTCACCTTTATACCGTGACCTAGTTTGGCTGATAATACGATGGACAGCACGTCATGGGGGACAACTAATATTGCCACTGTTGTAATAAGAGAGGTAGTCCCCCATGAATACTTGTCCGGGTGCAAATATAATATATAATGCATTACAACATGTACAAGAGTAATATGTATCGAGTGGACAGCTGGTACCTGGGGGGACACCCAGTTTCAGTCAGGACAACCACTGCCAGGTACAGGTTGTCCTTCGGACAACCAATACTGCGGGACAACCATTATTGCTACACCGGCATTAACATATCAGCGATCAGTTTTCTTGGACACAGAATATATTAATGAACTTACATGAACTAACACGCTTCGTCTCCTCGACAAATTTGCTAAACTCTCTAGACTAAAAATTAATGTGACCAAAACAAAAGCGGTGTGGATTGGTAGCAAAAAATTTAGTAAGCAAATTTTCCACCATAGATGGAAATTAGATTGGGGTTCCGAAAGGTTCACTTTACTTGGCATCATTTTCTCAAGTAACATGGATGAAATGATATCTTTGAATTACGAACCGAAATTGAAGGGAATAAGATATACTTTAAAACAATGGTCCCAAAGAATATTAACCCCACTCGGACGAGTCGCAGTCCTAAAAACTTTGGTTATCTCAAAGCTAAATTATCTATTCCTTGCTATACCAAATCCTCCCAACTCCACGCTAGATGAACTGAATAAACTATTCTATCAATTTATTTGGCAACCCACAGTTGACAAAATCAAAAGAGATCAAATGATACAAAACTACGAGAATGGTGGACTAAAAATGATAGACGTTCACAGTTTCATGCATGCGCTGAAATCTACATGGATTCGAAAACTATATTATGGGCAGTACTGTTGGAAATCTTTGTTGACCCTGTCTCTTCGAGAAGTTCTGTGCCTTGGCGATTTTGGAAATTACTTTACGCGAACCCTGATCAGTGAATGTAAAAATGCATTTTGGATTGATGTGTTGGGTGCATGGAATGAGGTTGTACGCCATAATACGCCAAAACATATCAACGAACTAATCAATGTCAGTATTTGGAGAAATGACAATATCACCGTCAACAACAAACCTGTTTTCATTCGGCAGCTGGCGTTAAATTTGTAAAAGATTTGATAAATCCAAATGACCCGAATACGTCTTACTACTCCATAGAAGACTTCAGCAAAACTTACAGAATCAAAACAAATTTCCTCGAATATTTCAGCATTATTTCGGCAACTGAATCTATGAAAAGAAATCTGAAAGGGGACACCAAAAATATTACAATAATACGACCAGATATTCCGTTCCACCTACGCATCCTCACAAAATCTAAAAAAGGCAGTAAAGATATGTACAACGCGCTCATTGCAAAGCCTGTACGATCAAAATCACAGAATAAGTGGGAGCAAAACCTGACTCTAACAGACATTAAATCGGACGAGGTATATATACTCCCTTTTAAAACTACATGCTGTTCAACCCTGTCATACTTACAATTTAAAATCAATAATAGAATTCTAGTTACAAACAGTTTC
>JAVTVY010028392.1:0-10525 GCA_036873755.1 Hanleya hanleyi
AGGTATTTAGTTTGCAGATGATAACACACAGGCAGAAATTAGTTATTCTAATCGGATATCAAGACTGTCACAGGCCTCAATTTGAATAGTGAAAAGTGTCATTATGCCTCTTGGACAGTTCGATAATTCAATCCTTCAACCCCATTCCATAGTTTCACAGATCAAAGTGATAGACCTGATAATAAATTCATTGAAAAATTAACTCAATCTGATTAAAACTTAGACTTAATAACCGCTCCTCTATCGCTAATTAAGATCTGGGTCAGTCTGTATCTTAAATCTGTCGAGCATTGTAGACTGGCGACCAATCACAGTCAATTTTCGATGGGCGAATAGGTGCCTATCCGAGCAAATAATAATCTTCGGTGATTGCTCATGGAGAGCAAGAACTTCGTCAGACGCCTGGGTTGGATTTTTCTGCGCCTTGTTCACTACAGAAATAATCGGATAGGCATATATTCGCCCGTTGAAGTTGGACTGGGATTGATCGCCAGTCCGACATGCGCGACAGATTTAAGATACAGACTGTCCCAGATCTTAATTAGCGACATGTCCGATAGCAGGTCAGGGGAATCCCGCTCTCTAAAATGGAGGTAAAAAGGGTCGTTTTCGCTCAATAAATCAGTTCGCATAATGAATTCAGCAAAATCCTCTTGAGGCGCATACAGTCATACCTATCCGCATTAAATGGTAGTAAAAAAGTAAATTGTCATCTATCTAATTTGCATAATAATAGGCTAAACATCCTTCGCGCTGTTTAAACAACATTGCCTGGTTCTTCACATGGCAAATAAATTTTATGAAATGGAACAATAGATAAATCAATGCGCCTGAAATTTTGGTGCATTGGTTAAGAAGGAATCAAAAATTATTGGGCAAAAACGACATTATTTACCTCCAATTTAGAGAGCGGGATCGCCGTAACCTGGATAGAGGAGCGGTTATCAAGTCTGAGTTTTGATCAGATTGAAATTAACTTTGAAGGAAATATAAATTTTCCATTTTGCTCGGCAAAGTAAGCGAGAAGGGAGACTGAAGAGCGTAGATTTTCGCGCTATGACTAAATCTTTGTAATTTGTTTGGATTTCCAAATATTTGAAAGCCTTTTTGACTTGCAAAAATCAACGGCTGAACCGAATGTTTTCAAACTTGGCATACACTTGGTATATACGATACCAAGACACTGTCAAAGCGATCATTGTGACTTCGTCTGTTAATTCAGTATGGACGGCACGGACCAGTCAAAATCGTCGGATTTCGAACGGGGAAATTGAATATATATATATGGTATCAGACCTATTACGCAATTCCTTCAATTGTGGGTTAGAAGTTGAAAATTACTTCCCTTGGCATGAAAACACTGTCAGATGGCGCTTTTTTCTACAATTACCACTACCTCCGCTGATATGTCTTTCACCGTATTATTGCCACTGCCGCAGGTTTTGACTACAATGTAGTCATTTCTCACTTGTTTTATTTATACCTGTTATTGTGATTGTGCGGTCTCTGATTTAAAATGTAATGCACCCGAAATCACAGGAATATCACTGTCTAAACATTCTCTTGTAGGAACTACTGCATTCTATTGTTCCATTTGGACATGGCTGATATAAAGATACAGATATCAGGGCATGGTTGAAAATTGGGGACTTCGCCCATTCGGATTTAATTTATTTTGGCTTGCATAACTTGTTAAACATGCCGATAAGTGGCCGTCATCTTAGCTTATCCGATAGACAAATAATATATTCCCGGTTATCTTTTAGACACGAGATTATATCTTGGGAAGACGGTTGTATCGGGGATTAATAACTGTAAAAGTCGCCGGCTGTATGCAGTTACAACACATATGTCGCATACAGGCCCGACCTGTCTGTCAATCAGGATTCTTATCATATCATGTTTATCAGGCTTACTTATTTGTCAACCAATCACAACGTACATACGTTTTCGCCTAGACAATAGTACGAATGTGCTGCATATGTCATAACCATGCATACAGTGTACAGCTAGAATCAGTTCACTAACTTTGCTGGTGGGAAAAGTACAGGCAAGAAAAATTTCTCGGGTTTGGACACGTTGGAGTGAGGAAACGGCATGCTGTTGGATATTTTTCAGAAATAGTCAAATGGGACCTGTCGCGGCCGCGTGGTTTAGCGCACGAAATCAGTGATACTACATATCTAGTTCATGTTTCATATGGGTCATAAAAGAGCACAGAGATTGAAATATGTGTAAATTTCAACTTAAACATTTGTATTCAATTTCTTCATCACCCAGAGTGCGGGATACTCGGATATGGATAGTAAATTAAGGCCGCATTTGTGACTAATTTGAGACGAGGCATTTGATACAGTATGAAGTTTTATTTCTTTTGTATTTCTCTGTAAATTATATAACGTTGCAATGTGTAATTTTATTCGTTGTAATATATTACATGGATTCCTCGTTTCCATCGTATGCTGCAGGGTGACTACTGAAACCACGAAGTGGAAATCGCCAAGAAGTGGAGCTTTCTAACCAATTCATTGGGGTTGTTATTGTATGAAATACGCAAAGATACCCCACACAGTTTCCCTTGCACTTGTCGTGTTATGCCACGTATTACACACTCACACTATCCACGAGAACGTGTTGTTTGATCTAAATTAAAATATGTACCCTACCCCCGGTACACAACAAAGCCATAGCACATTTCCAAATTTGCATTATTTTGCAAAGTGAAATATTAATATTGACAACATTTAAAGGAGTTGAAAATGTTGGTAAATGAAAATATTTCCAATATGTTTGCAGCACAGTCATTCCTATATATTTGCAATATATACCAAACTGGTTGCAAAAGTTCAGTTCTGCCATATATTTGCTGACCATATAACACAAAATGGCATACCCGTATAATCATCAGCGAAATGGTCAGACTGAATAATTGCTTTCGGCGAAATATGCATATATTTACCAGACGGTGAAATATAATAGAATGCTTCATTTGGTTTTCTTTACATTCTGGATGAAATTAGATGAAATCTTAATATTTGCCGTGTATCGGAATTACCACTTCATGATGTCAAATCTTAATACAAAAGAAGGTAATTCTTATGAGGTTTAAGATCATAAGCAACAAGTATCAGACATACCTCTTGGAGGAAGTCGATTGATGGAACTTCGACATTGCATTTCAGTGATAGGTTAAATTTAAATAAATATCCATATATACGAATGCGTTGTCATACCTCTTGAATGTAGTCAAACAATATTATTTGATTAATATCTAAGGCAGTCTTGCCATGAATGGTTATTTTACATTCCATGCTGTATGGGAAATAAGTTGATACTAAAATATTGTCCTCTGTGACCATGCTATTTTGGATATATGAAATATAGGATGGCATATATATATAACATATACCCCGTAAATGTATTTGTCATCTTGGCCTCTCCAAGCTGCAATGTACGGGTCATACGCTATGAAATACAAATATCCACACTAGAGGGCATCTATGTGAATCAATGCAAATAGTGGCCTTTCCTATTGATAAGCAATACATTTACCCAGTACGTGAAATCCGTCTTTTTGTGTAGTGATATTGGCAGAGTTTTGGTCGATTACATGCTGATATGTGTGCAGTTTACATTAAGTTAACATGTGTCAGTAGCTGGAGCCGACCCTACTTGACGTCACTAGCCAGTTCCCGCGCAAAACAGCAGGGGTTATGAAAGTCGTGAATATTCGGATCATTTTGAGCTATTTACATACCTCCCCATCAGTGAATCATGATACCACCAGATGTGTGTATCAAGAGATACGGCATAGTATTGTATTTGTTTGTCCTCACGACAAAGAGAGAGAGAGAGAGAGAGAGAGATAGAGAGAGAAAATATAAACGAAAAAAGTAAACGCCAACACGGTCACATAGCTCAGATGCGCATTTCTGCTGTTTTACTTCATCTTCTTCAGAGAGCAACTAATATTATTGTCATTACAGTGGGCTTTTTATAGCATAATTATTTAACAACAAAATGGTCATATTAACAAATAAGTAAGGACACAATTAATGCTCAATCGCAATCAATAACATAAACAATAGTGTGGTGTAGTTAGTTATAAAAATTGTCCAAATATGTATGGATTAACGTATTTCGTCCTTAGCACACATTCCGATAATCTCTAAGGTAAATAGCGGTACATAATATTGTGAGTCAATTGAGCGAATATAAATCTAATTGTAACATGCAAACCAATATTAGTACAATGTTACACAGTACATGTTTCTTAGTCATAAATATAATTCGTTCCATGTACAATTAAGAAAAATAAAGATGCATACATGTAGCACCTTACATAATAGTTAATCTAAAAATATTAAACATGATAATAAAGATACAAGTGGGTAAATGTATTCCTTTGATTTTTCGCCAAATTCCGACAAGGTTTAGAAAGGAAAACGTATATTTTTTTGATGAAATTATCTGTTCAGGATGGGGCTGTGAAATTTGATAAATTCGGCTTCTTTTATATCTAACCATCTTTGAATAGATGTGAAGTTTGTGAACTTGTAGAGGGGGAAAATAGAGAAGTCAAGTTTTCCACATGAATGTTTGTGCTTACATACATGCATGTATCTAAGTGAGTCTGTCGTGATTTGCTGTTTGTGCACACGAACTCGACCCCGTAGATATTGTGTTTGACCTATGTAATTTGCACCACAGCCACCACGTTTTATTACATATGTCACGAGTGCTTCTTAGAAGGTAATGTGTTGTGTAGCCTTTTCTATTCCTTTCTTCATGACTTTTTCGGAAAACCTATCTTCATGAAGTCAATCTCTAGATCACTAAGCCGCTTTTTCATTAAATGTGGCTGTGTAACAATGGTACATATCCGTCATGCAAGGTTGTACGGTATATGTATCTTTGTGTGTCTGGGGTGATTACTTTTGAAACGAAGGTACTGTTTGGTGGCAATTGGTTTGTGACAGATGTCTGCAATTGTAACGGACGGGGATTTTTAGGCGCTACCGGCATTCGATCCGGGGTCCTCTTACTTGCCACACCAGCGACTGAGCTAAAGGGAAATTCCCGCTAGCTGTGAGCTAGTACAATCACTGGTGCAAGTGCCTCCAGTTACACTCCTCCCCGCCTAAATCCTCATCAAGCACCATCACACGGATAGAGCATATCAGCGCTATATTGAAACAACTCGTTAAACAAATTGTTTTCAGATAAAATTAGAAAATATCCTATACAGAAAAATGCCTGCCGCCGGCCAGGAACAACCCCACGACCACAATCAGTCATAATAGGGAGGAAACCTGCCCCCAACCCATTGCAGCCTGGCATACTTTATGGGGGTAGAGCGGTTACTAATTTCAGCAATAACATGTACTACAAACACATACTCAATTAGGCAACAAAGTATATAAATGATACTTTAAGACATAATCAAATAAGAAACAATATCCAAAATTTTAATACAGAAAACCTGAACCAACATGTGTCATCAATTTATAACCATCAAGTATAATTGCCATTAACTTATCATATGCAAATATTAATTTTGTTAAAAAATTTACCAGCACGGTCCCAGTCAGTCGTGCTGAGTGGAAACTTCTTTACAACTGCTTCGTTTAATACATATCCCAGGGCGGGAAACACCGCCCTGTGGTCAAGCCCAATTGTTAAACAAAACAATTGATTACATAAACACATTGCACCAACCAGAGAAAGCAATTTCTCTCTAATTCATGCTTCTACCGAGACAAATACCATTTCTCTGGTACCCGGTTCCATTTGTTTATGAATAAACAAATCACCAATAATCAACACATAACTCCATATTTGGTAATACTGCTGGGACCGTACGCTGAAAACCAAAGAACGGGACGATGTTCTGAGAATAAAAACTCATTCGTGAATGAATTGATTTTCACCCTTGCTACAGAATAATACAGAAAAATTTATATCTATATAAACAACATATGTACATATAGAATTCCCGGCGTTGTGCGGGTGGAACAGCAACTGCACTCACACAACATCTAAACGCTTCTTCATAAATCTCACTCTGCCTTCACTACTCACTAAACATGATATTTTGAATGTATTTGGATTATTCCAATATATTCTTGACAGCAATTTTACTCCCACCATTCTGAGATATGGACATACATACCGATCATAATTCTCGAAATTGAACTCATTTAATGATAAATGGTGGAGTAACTATATAAAGATCTGTTTTAACCATGTCTTTCTACTATCGATATAAACTTAAATGTAATTTCATCGATTTTCCATTCTTTTATAACACTGGTCTTCAATAAAAAATACAATAGCAGAATATACCCTTAAATACATTCAGAAAACAATGTTGTCGAGAACATAAAGGAGACAAATATACTCATAACTGATTATCCACTTTCAAGTAAATACTTTTACATTAAAACATAAACTTGCAAACATTTACAGACAATTTATTCTCAGCATCTAATTTCAGTTTTCGCCCAAATTTTCCACACAGAGATTAATTCTGATCATTAAGACAATCTTTTCGCCCAGCGGCATACATCACACCCTGATACTTCCATTTAATTTTTTTTTTATTTTTTTTTTATACCATGTCTCGATTCCATTACACATATCTGGATATCTGCATCGCACTCGACTATTTAAATATGTTTAAAATGCTTTCCAACCTTCACCGACACAACATATGCGTCCACAGCTGATTCAGAAACGTCATTCATCGCGAGGCTTTATCAGGATTGTCGTTGTTAGAGGCTCTGTACGGCTTAGTAAAGAGGCAACATGAACACCTTTTCTTCTACAAACTATCCCCAATCTCGCCTGAAAATCTCTGCAAATATAAATATGCAAAAGACAACCACAATTTTTCAATACTTCATCAATATTCGCACTTTAAATTATTGCCAATCCACGATGTTCTCAACATCACCGAAAACGATACCAACTCACATCCGAAAACGACACCAACTCACATCCCAACACTCCTGCGCAAATCATGCACTTAACACATTAATTTAATGTTAAAACGAGCATGTTAGCATCTCCTCTTACCCATCAACTATCATACTAACTGTTTCCGCTTTCTTTAACCAACTAAACAAGAGAATGTATAAATATATATTGCATATGTTAACTCCAATGAGTTATTCCACACAATATTAGTCAAGTTAAAACGTGGTGCATAATGTACACTATTTACGCTCAAAGTTCTCAAGGCCGGATCCGTCGTTGTCACTTTTTCAACCTTCCATCACCACCCGACTCTCTCTCTCTCTCTTCTCCCCTGCCATGTTCTCTCTCACCTCTGCAGCACTAAACATGTCTTCACATTTCCGGAATTCATTCGATTCTGCCGTCAACATTTTACCAGTATTCATTCAGTTTCACATCCATACGACCACCCAAAACAGTTTTGTTCTCCAATCGTAATAATATCCAGAATTCTCCGGCTCTGTAGCCAACATTTAACCAGTATTTCTGCAGATCTGTAGCCATATTTGTATTCATATATTGAATAAATGGACTTAATGTAAGTTGTCTTGCCATGATGTAGTGAGAAAATCGACTTCATGTAAGTCGTCATTGTATAAATCGCCTTAGTGTTAAGTCGTCTTGTCGGCTTAATTTAACTCATCTTGTCGCGTTTTATTGCATACATGGACTTACTGTAAGTCGTCTTGTCGCGTTTTATTGGATAAATGAACATAATGTAAGTCGTCTTGCCATGATGTAGTGAGAAAATTGACTTCATGTAAGTCGCCATCACATAAATCGACTTAGTGATAAGTCGCCTTGTCGCTTTTAAATATAAGACAATTTATGGTATGTCGACAAGGCATAATAAAGAAGATAACATATCGTGATATAAGTAAACAAGTCGACAAATTGGAGACGACATGACGGGATATAAGTCGTCAAATCGACATCGGTATGTGGACAAGTCGACATATATAGGTCGTACTTCCGTACGCATTTTTGAAAGGCGACATACATCATGACAATCCAACCTGTTGTCGTATTGGCGCAATGTTGCATTGGCGGGGGCGACATAACGACAACACGACAACAGTTAGCGCATTGTCGTCTTCCGGTTCGTCGTTTGCCCAGATGCGGAAATACACTTAAACGGCGCTGAAAGAAAATGTAGCTACTATTTACCGTGAGTCAGGAGTAGGTTTGATGAAAATGAATATGCATTACTCGTGACGTCATATCAGCCTCGTTTTGACGTACCGGCATGCAACCGGCTGGGCATGACAATATAGTCGGAGAGTCCGGTGATTTATGGAGAAAAGAAATCCGAATATTGTGATTGTGGAATGGACTTCATTTTATACGTATATATACATGTATGTTGTTCATTTATTCCGTTGTTTTGTACTCGATTCGACCACCGTTAGGAAACGGAAGTTATTTCCTTATTCCCTATTCCCGTTTCGATATTCTAAATCGCGCTATGTGAAAGTAGTAACCTTCATGAAAATCGATATATTTCCACAACCATTGTCTTTCATAACACGAATGGAACCATGTTTTCCCCAATAAATTTTCTTCGCTGTGAATATAAATTTGAGAACAATACATCAAAACGTGTGCTATTAAGGACATTTCTAATGGGTCGTAGTAAAATCTGTTTACATTCCACAATATTTTGCTAGCCACTTTTAGAGTGGTCTACATACCTTCCTAATACATTTATCTATCCTTCTGACCCATTTTTGGGCGTTTAAAGTGAAGATGCCATGCCCTCCGAGACACCGCTAAGTGGGTATTATCTGGATATGGCCAATTTACAACAACTGTATTTGTTGCTCCCAATCACACCGAAATCGAATTTGCGCCACTTTTAGAGTGGTCTAGATATCTTCCTAATACATTTATCTATCTTTCTTACCCATTTTGGGCGTTTAAAGTGGAGATGCCACACCCACTGTGGTTGTTGCTCCCAATCGCTGAGAAATCGAATTTGCGCCGCTGTTAGAGTGGTCTAGATATCGTTCTTATACATTTATCTATCTTTCTTACACATTTTTGGGCGTTTAAAGTGGGGATGCCATTCCCTCCGAGGCAGCGCTATATGGGTATTATCTGAATTTTGTCATTTTATACCGACTGTATTTGTTGCACCCAATCACCCAGAAATCGAATTCGCGCCACTTTTAGAGTGATCCAGATATCTTCCAAATATATTTATCTATCTTTCTTACCCATTTTTGGGCGTTTAAAGTGGAGATGCAATACCCTCTGAGACAGCGCTAAATGGGTATTATCTGGATTTGGTCAATTTACACCCACTGTTTTTGAAGCTCACAATCACCCAGATAATACCCATTTAGCGCTGCCACAGAGGGTATGGCATCTCCACTTTAAACGCCCAAAAATGGATAAGAAAGATAGATAAATGTATTAGGAACATATCTAGACCACTCTAAAAGTGGCGCAAATTCGATTCCTGGGTGATTTGGAGCAACAAATACAGTGGGTGTAAATTGACCATATCCAGATAATACCCATTTAGCGCTGTCTCGGGGGTATGGCATCTCCACTTTAAACGTCCAAAAATGGGTCAGAAAGATAGATAAATGTATTAGGAAGATATCTAAACAACTCTAAAAGTGGAGCAAATTCGATTTCTCTTTGATTGCAAGCAACAAATACAGTCGGTGTAAATTACCAAATCCAGATTATACCCATTTATCGCTGCCTCGGGGGGTAAGGCATCTCCACTTTAAACGCCCAAAAATGGGTAAGAAAGATAGATAAATGTATTAGGAAGATATCTAGACCACTCTAAAAGTGGCGCAAATTCGATTTCTGGGTGATGGGGAGCAACAAATACAGTCGGTGTAAATTGACCAAATCCAGATAATACCCATTTAGCGCTGCCCCGGAGGGTACGGCATCTCCACTTTAAACGCCCAAAAATGGATAAGAAAGATAGATAAATGTATTAGGAAGGCATCTAGACCACTCTAAAAGTAGCGCAAATTCGATTTCTGGGTGATTGGGAGCAGCAAATACAGTCGGTGTAAATTGACAAAATCCAGATAATACCCATTTAGCGCTGCCTCGGATGGTATGGCATCTCCACTTTAAACGCCCAAAAATGGATAAGAAAGATAGATAAATGTATTAGGAAGATACCTAGATCACTCTAAAAGTGGCCCAAATTCGACTTCTGGGTGACTGGGAGCAACGAATACAGTGGGTGTAAATTGACCATACCCAGATAATATCCATTTAGCGCTGTCTCGGAGGGTATGGCATCTCCACTTTAAACGCACAAAAATGGGTAAGAAAGTTAGATAAATGTATTAGGAAGATATCTAGACCACTCTAAAAGTGGCGCAAATTTGATTTCTGGGTGATTGGACCAACAAATACAGTGGGTGTAAATTTACCATATGCAGGTAATACCCATTTAGCGCTGCCTCGGAGGGTATGGCATCTCCACTTTAAACGTCCAAAAATGGGTAAGAAAGATAGATAAATGTATTAG